>VXBH01008014.1:342529-369495 GCA_013400035.1 Rynchops niger
AAAAAAAAAAAAATCACTACTACCCTTTCTCCCCTCCTTCTCCTTTCCATTTTCTTCAGACAGCATCACAGTTCAGCTGCAGTTACACACAGAGCAATGCCGCTTCAATGCAAAACAGGAGAGTGCTGCTTATTTATGGTACAGGCAGGTATTTCAGATGTTTGTCTCTATTCTGTTTACGTCTCTCCATTTCCCAGAGATTTTCCTACTCCCTTTGACTGGCTAAAAACAAAAGGATAATAGTGGAAGAAAGTCCTGAAAGCTTTTGTGGCATTTGGTTGCCATGGCAGAGGTCTCTTTTCAGACACAGCACAGTCCCTGTAGCCACAGTGACCATCTCCCATTGTCAAGGCATAGCTTTTGCAACGCTGGAAGAGCCACGGAAAGGGCATTAATGCACTGCAAAGTCACGTAAGCGACAGAGGGCGTTTCAGAGCTGGGGGGGCAAGTTGCTTTTGTCCGTACTCCCAAGGCAATTGAAAGTGGTCATTGCAAATGGAAAATGTCCTCCTATTCACAAATGTCTCCGCATAGCGTAAGAAGAGGATACCAGACAAATCACCAGTCCAGACAAAGTGCTGCTTTGTCACTTGAGTTTTCTGGTACTCTAAGAGATGAGGGTTGACTAACACTGTCGTGTGGAAAGCTACAGCCAGGATGCCCAAGAAGCATGCAGCGGGTAGCTCCTGCCCTCTAATCCCAGGTGGACATTGGTATTGGAATCACACACATTTCTAAGCCTTTGTAAATCTAGCAAACTGTTTGCATAATTCCCGGTGGCAATCTGTTCTTCTATATATTAGTTACCACAACATGTGTAATAACCTGTGGCTTTTTTCATCGTGGGCAGCCATTTTTGCTTTGAATGAATGAGGTAGTATGATCGCTGTGTATTCATATATATATATATATATATATGTAGCTTTTGTATCGATACGTAGGAGAATTAAACTGTTACTGTATTTAAAAATCGTATTTGAAAAATACAAACTGTATTTTTTAAATGCCTTACTGTGGTGGAGACTGTTTGTTCCCCTCTGCAATCAATTTGGTGCCAAAATTACTCTGAATCCTTCCTTTTTTCCTCTATGTCACTTTTGATGAAGTGATAAAAACCAAGCACAGTAAATAATGTGACTGTATCATTCATTTAGGCAATGGCACAGTTAAGAGTCTATTCCTTCCCTTTTTTGCTTCCTTCAAAAGGTTTCTCTCCATTAATGAACACTAAACATGAAATCAGAGCATTTCTTGTTGAACAGTCACCTCTGTTAATTTTTATTTTGAGAGCAAATGTAATTTAAAAGTTCAATGAATAGAATTTTTTAGAACTATATTTCTAGTAATTTATTGTCCACATGGATTTTATACTGTGAATTGTGCTTGCTCATCCGTTTGTTTTCATGGGTCCTTATAAATTTCTCCATTCTTGACCCATCAGCCTTTGGAGTAAAAGAAAATGCTTCCTTAAAGCCTGAATATATTACATCCTTTAGTGGCTCCTTAATGATATTAATTTTTAAATCATTTGAACAGGATTAAATGGCATGTTTTCTCTTTATTAGAACTGTGTTGCTTCTCTTAAAGCACTTTTTTATAGATAATAAATGTTATCCAGGCATGTTTTCGAACTATTCCACTAATGCCAATGTAAAGGTCACTTTTTGATATTTCTGTAAGTACCAGACATATAATGGGATCAGCTGCAGTGACTGGCAGTAAATTAGTGATGAATGTTGCGTTATTCTTGCACTTTTGTCTTTAGTATGGTAGTTTCTTCATAAGATTCAGATAAATCACAGACATATCAGTTGTTAATCTGAAATTAATCTTTTTTTAAGTTGTTATTATTTCTTACCATGCTTTCTTTGAAAAACCATCATTTTACCATCAGTAAGCCAGGATCCTTTGAACGATATTCTTCCATCTCCCTCCGTGTTGAAGAGTGACACTATGAGGTTGCTTACTGCTTTTCTGAAGTGTTACTATTCTCTTTGTGGTCCTTCTTATATCTAGGAGGCAATCTTCCCTGGCCTTTTAATTTTTTATGGTTGTGAAGAAGAAATATTTTTGATAGACGTTTTTCCTAGGGGCATCATTTTTTCTTAAATCATTTTTCTTAAACGTCTTCAACCAAAGATATATCTAGTGTCTTTGGTGTAAACCACCATAGTAGTTCCACCTGCATGGAATAAATGAGTGCTGCTTTGGCTGAATTTCTGTTAAAGGGGTTTTTTGAAAATTTAACTGAACCGTTTTTGTTTTGTTCTGCGATATGCCTGCATGCTGAGAGTCGCAATAAGGCCATAGCAAAGGAGCAAAATATGAAAGCCAAATAAAAGTCTAAAGTATAAATTCTAGCTTATTCTTCTGTGTTTCATTTCAGTCATTCTTTATTCAAGCTATCTTACCTATTCTCAGCTGGCATTTGCCACATTTCCTTTTACCGTCTCAATCTATATATAATCTTTGCAATGATGTCTGATCCCTAGAAGATTTTTATTCTATTTTGGGCCCTAAAAACATACAATGCAGGCTTTAGGTGGCTGAGCTGTAAATGCAAGAGCCTGAGAATATGGATCTTTGCTGTATTGTGATCAGGACTCGGTTGCGTGGGTAGGTACATCTGTGTCATATGCAACTAGGGAGTCTTGATATTCTTCCTGCTCGTACATCCCATGGGTCAGCGCCAGGTGTTTCCTGTAGTTCTTAGTCTTCCTGCCTCCAGTACCACTCTGGCCTGGAAGCTGAGGGGTATGCACAGGTGCATGCACACGTTCTTTCACGTGATGAAAATGAAATGTGTAAGCTACTTTTTAAAAGTTTTTGGTTTGATTTTTAGTTGAAAATAAGCGTCAATTTGATTTTATTTGGCTTTTACTGCTTGCCTAGTGAAGGTATATAGAAAGTAAACATCTCTCAAACACAGGTGTGTGTCTGTAGTTGTGTGTTCTGTACATATGTTTTTCAAAGTTTGTAATTTTTTCTTTAAATTGAACAAATGATACTGCTTAGCTGTCACAACAGACATGAAGGATGCTGAATTTAGACAGCAACTAAACATTTGGTCATAAAGAAGCTTTCCACGCAATGAACACGCTAATAGTATGAGGTCTCCACTCTTCAGAGAAGAAAATTAGGCAAGTGGAATAAGTTTTGGAAGAGATAAGTCTTCCCTTAGGAAGAAGGGCTCTTTGGAGATTCTGGTTTTGGCAGTCAAAGAGGAGAAACAGCCTTACATCCATTATTTCAGGGAGTTGAGAAGTATGCATAACTAAGAGTTTAAAACTCAGATTCCTGTTTATGCTAAAATGATCAGACTGTCAGAGATACAATGCTCTACAGATGTGGTACTGGATAGAATGATTTATGTCATAAAAAATATAAAATTGATATACAGAGACCTGGTAGACTTATAATTGTATGACATAACTTAGTGGGTATTAGTAGCAGTATTGCAAATGCAAGAGAAGTAGACCTTGTCAAAAGATCGGCTGTCTAACATTGAAAGTCAGTGTACAAAGCTCTTTTATAAAAAAATAACATACAGAAAACTTGGGTTTGAAAAGTAGAATCAATAATGTGATTTTGCTGTAGACATTGCCTTATAATTGAAATCGAATATTTGAGGAAGACTGTGTTCCTCACGTATTACTAAGAAAAAGACGACAAACGTATGACATCTTGTCAGTGTTCTTCTTTTGTAAATTGTAAATTTGAAAAGCTGATTTACAGAGCAATTCTGAAACAACTAAAATATACAGCTATTTAAAACAAACAAACATACAACAAAAACCAACCAGAAAACTGCAAGACGCGTTTTAGCATAATGATTTAGGCCAGATCTTTTCTGGGTCTCCTCTTTCTGTACATCCATCAGGCAAGTTTTTGTTCTTTAATAACATAGATTTTGAATAAATTCTGTGTACAGTAACAAATGCTGTTGTGTTTGGTCCCATGAGTACGTATTTTTAATGCGCTTGAACTTGGACAGTTTTTTATCATAGATAGCAAAAGCCTGTGTATTATTTACCATAGAACACAACCTGCCTGGGATGTGCTAAAATAGGGCTTTTGATGGTCCTGCCTTGCCAGGAACACCAGTGGGACTGGTGCCCATTGCCAGTTGTCCCTAACCAGGTAGGAGGCCCATCAGCAACATCACTGATGTGAAAACATAAAATGTGAATCATTAAAGCCCATCTCAGGAAAAGCGGAGGGCAGGGTGCGGAGATTTGCTGCTAACAACCCAGTGAGTTATGGGTACATGATCATTCTGAAAATACCTTTGAAAAGCACATTTTAGACTTCCAAGAAGGTAGGTTGCTGGCTGAATTATAGGCTTAGATGCCTTGAGGAATCACTCCCTTGCCATCCTTAATTTTTTATGCATCCCTGTGTTGATGGGTCATGAAGCCTTTTCTGGCTGTCAAGTATAGTAAAGAGTGATTTGTTTTTTTTCTTTCCTCCTTTGCGCCACCATTGCCAGTTTAGGTAGACAGCCAGGGATAGTATCACTACACAGATGTGGCAGTCTTGCTCTGGTCTGGTTTCATATAGTGACATTTATGTGCGAGATATTTTTATGAACATGCTAGATTAATAAGTTATGTCACCTAAATCAATGTGTGATTTCAACAGTAGAGTTCTGTGGCTTGTATTTGAATAACTCCAGTAAGGTCCATACTGTAGTTTAGATTTTAATGATGTTTTGTACTAGTATAATAATAGTTGTCTGAGGCTATATGCATTAATAACTGACCAGGGAGGTGGCAAAGGAGGAACTGGGGAAAACCCCATAATGGTGGCATACCCTTAACAAAAAATATTTTCCAAGTGGTCAGTACAAGCTCATTTAAATCTTAGTGAAGAGGAAGGATATCACATTTTTACTCTGATTTAACTCAGAAGCAAATGAATTTGGGGATCTTTGATTGCCCTGATGCAGATAAAAGGGAAGGCGGGGGAAGAGGTGGATTGTGGCAAGTAGCTTACAGAAAATCCAAACGACATACCTTTAATCTTTGTTTGCCTAGATTCTACCCACTAGAGGATAACTCGCCTGTTTGATTTATTGTCATGTTTAAACAATTGTCAGGGACTTCAGAAAGCTATGGTTTATATCAAAGCACGGTGAAGTAAAATTAGCTTAATTGCTCAACTGAGGAATCCAATATAATAAAAGAACTAAGGAAGGCTTACAGGTGAATTCAAAACTGAGTTTACACAAAAATGGAAAATATGGGGAAGGATAAGCTAATTCCATGTCGGAGCTGCAGCTATTTCCTAGGGGAGCTTGGTGATTTAGTTCCCATAAAGAAATATATGCAGGACTTCAGCTCCCAGCCTTGCTTTGTTCTGACCTAAAGAAAGATCTGAAATCATCCAAAGTTTAAAAAAAAAAGGAAAAAAAAAAAAAAGCCTTCTAAGTGTACATTCATGACTACTCATTTATTTGCATTAGATGTTCCAGCCCATCTGTTCCGTTGTGCTCTGTAAGTTCACTAGAGACTTAAAAACATACTACTTAAATATATTAGGAAACCAATGATTACTTTAACCAAACAAAATGATGACTTTTTTTCTTTGCTGAATCCCTATCCAGAGATGTTTCTTACATCTTATGTTAAGTAAGACGATTTACATTCATCGTATGCACTGCGTGCAGGCATTGGTTTGAATCCCAATTAATGCTGACATTTAAGGACATCTGCGTGGGTGTGTGATAAAATAAAACAATATTTGACCCAAAAACTGAGATAATAGGAGATGCTGGTGACTCTTCTTACTTGTGAAAATAAAAGAGGAACTCTTTATGCTCAGAGCCTGCCTTTTGTTACAGGACTAACATACCTCTCAGAAGGGACTTTATTTATTTACATGTTTATATGAGGAAAGCTGTAAAGTTACCATTTTGTTAACTGAGATGACTTGGAAGCACTGCTTAGTGCTCATACCGTACCTGTCTAGTTCCATGAATGTGTGGAACAGATCACACTCCTGCTAACCCATGTCTCCTACAAAATATACATCAAATTTCATCAACTAAGGTAATAGCTTTCATTTATAAATAATTACCTGCTATGTGAGCCTTGCCTACACTTACAGTTGGCTGTGTTATCCTATGTATTCCTATTAAAAATGGAAGACATTTTAGCAAGGTTTGAAGTAGTTGAGGTCCTGTTGGGAGAGAAGTGTTAGAAAAGCATTAAGATGTTGGAAGTCTACAGATAAACTGGGACCTATTGAAATAGTTCCGTGGAGTAATGACAAGCTGAGGGTTTGTTTCCTTGCTTGGGTTTTGCCCTACCTATAAATGTAGTTTAGTTTAGATTTTTGTTGTGTTCATGGTGTATTTGCAGGCGAAGAAAGGAAACTATGCTTTCCTGTGGGATGTGACGGTGGTGGAATATGCTGCGCTGACGGATGATGAATGCTCCGTGACAGTCATTGGAAACAGCATCAGCAGCAAAGGATACGGGATAGCACTCCAGCATGGGAGCCCCTACAGAGATCTTTTCTCTCAGAGGTAAACTGAAACAAAGTCGTTTTATAGGATTCCTCTCCACAACCAGCAAGGCATCGCATATGTGGTTTGCATTAATTTTGGCCATTACTGAATAAATGACAGTGAGTAAGTGACAGCAGAGAGTTTATGAGTTCAGGCTTCAGCAAAGCTGCTACTTCTGCTCCATGTGCAGCTGCTTAGGGAGGAGGGGACTGGAGTTGTGTGTGGCCGCGCACCTCCAGGCAGCACTGCCTCTGGCAGAAGAAGGGCTGATGTCCTCAGAGCTGTGGGTGAGCTAGGGGAGAGGCTGAAGAGAGGTCTGTGATTCATGCTGCGTTTTGCAGGCCATGAAACAATGTGTTGCTCCCTATAGTAAGCAAGGAATAATTCCTACAGGATAAACCAGGGATGGAGAGACAGGTCGAAGCCTCACAACGGTACAGGAAAACAAGAAGTGCTGAGTGTTGTGTGGGGTTGCCAAGACTATAAGACTATAAAACTATGCCATTTAGTGATCTCTGAGCTATCAGCTAGGAATACCTTTTTCATGGGAATGTGTACCCTGAAATGAAGACATGCAGTTGCGCAGGCATGTGTGGCCTTAGCAGAAGGAGAGCGGGTGCTCTGCTCCAGGCAGGGAGCCGAAGCATCGTTTCCTCATCTCGCACCTTCTTTATAAAAAGGGGTAAAACTTCAGCTGCATAACCAGAGACAAAGCTGCCTCAAGAGAAGAGGTTGTTAGTAAACAGCTAAAACAGTTACCAAACCAAATCCAAAATGAATCATTCACGGAGAGAAGGGACACTTCACAAGAGGCAAAACAATGATTAATTAGCAACCGTTAACACAGTAATTCAGGCATGAAATAACATCATTGAAGTAAAAACCCTTTTAAATAAACTACATTTGCTGAAGTAAATGAGTTGGTCGCTGCTTCAACAGATTCGTAAGAAGTGGTGCACAAATAGTAGCATGTTTAGTCTCGCATGATTTTGAAATTGTTGTGGGAGAGCAGCAGTGGAGTGGGTTGAGCATTTTGCCTGTGGGACCAGCTGTTGCAGCTGAATGTAGCCAGACCAGCCATGACTAACTGGAATATGGTAATTTCCCTTGGAAACGCTTCTTGCATTGCAGTGGAACTTTTGACAGTCTCTTCTTTTTCTGAAGTCACCCGGTGGAATTTACCTGCTGCTGTGAGTAGGAAGAATTCCTGGTATAACTTGAGTTACAGATGAAGAATGGTATATGGTGGTGGTGATGGGATGAAGTTTTCAATTGCGGGACAGGAGATTTAAAAGTTATGTGACATGCAGAAAAGACCAAAAAACTGAAAAGTATCATTGCAAATAACACCTGTGTTTTGAAATTTCTGCAGGATCTTAGAGTTGCAAGAAAGCGGAGATTTGGATGTTCTTAAGCAGAAATGGTGGCCACGGATGGGACGTTGTGACCTGAATAGCCATACCAATGCACAGACAGATGGGAAGGCACTCAAGCTGCACAGTTTTGCAGGCGTTTTCTGCATTTTAGCAATAGGCCTTCTTCTTGCGTGCTTGGTGGCAGCATTGGAGTTGTGGTGGAACAGCAACCGTTGTCATCAAGAAACACCGAAAGAGGTCCATAACTTTTATTCTTATCACAATTAAAAGTAGAAAACACAAAAGAAAGAGGGAGCGAGTGGAAGTTGTGGGATTTTAGGTGCTCTCATACAATAAATTTGATTTATTTTGATTTGCCATACTAAGCTTTGCATATAACTTTTTGGGTGGTTGTTTCTAAACAAATTAAAAAAAAAACAAACCATGTCTTTTGTGCACATGGAAGGTGCCAAACTGACAGCCCTGGAGACTAAAGTCCTCTATTTATTTATAGAGCAGATACAGCATGGGCAGCAGCAGTGCAAACTTCCCCACATTGCCCCACCAATGTGCCTCAACCCTGACCTGGAGAGACCACCTTTAGGGGTAAGAGAGTAGTTCAGAAACATGCCCTCGGCCTCTCTGCTGTGAGTGATGGGGAGGCCAGTCACGGGCACCCAGTTGTGCCATCCGTGGTAATGTTTTCTCTGATCTGAGACCCCCGTCCATCGGCTGCGAGAACCATGTCCATCCTGCGCAGGCTGTGCAGCTGCCAGCCAGCTAGGTAGCTGTTTTCCTTCATGGCTGACCTAGGCTGAGTTGGACAAGGTACACGAGCAATTAAAAATAAAACAACTAGTTAATAATTGAGTAAGCTGTATTGCCATGACACTGTTTAAATGCTTCCTTTCTTTTGAAACCAGTTTTGTTTCTAAAAGTAGGAGCCTCTGAGTAAATCCACCTTCATATGACATGTTCTACCTTGGAAAACATATCTAAGAATTTCTTGGGTTTGAAGTTTTCGCGCGCAGCAGCGAGTAATAGTTAGCAGTGCTATGATAGAATTAGCCCATACTTAGATCTGTCTTGCATGAAGTCTGTGTTTGTTTACATAGATTAAATGTTTAACAAACTAACCTCTTGTAATTTTTGAGACACTGAGGCATTTGTAGGTGCTTTCATCTTGGAACAGATGTTTTTTACAAGCAAATAATAGCAGTGAGCTGCGTTACAGCTGGAAAATAGTACATAGCCCATCAATTCCAATCTATGTTTCTCAGGTTGCCAGGAGTACTACAGTAATTGACATACCTATTACCCGTAAGCAATTCTAGCAAAAGGGATCTGAAGATATATGTTGCAGTCTGTAATGTTGTGAAATATTTATCAGTAAGATTCCACTCTTCTGAGCTCCTGCTTCTTGCATTTGAATTAATTCATCAAGTGCTCGATGATAAGCATCTGTACCGTGTTCGTGGGACAAAGCTGCGAAGTCACTTGCCTGTTGCTCCGCAACATTTAATAGCGAAAGGGACTTTTTGGTGAAAGGAAGCATGTCTCTGCTTTGCACAATGCAGCACTCTAAAAGCAGGCACAGGGAGAGCACGAGTAGGTATTCTTGCTTATAAAGAAGCTCTCACATGAACAGAAGTGCATATTTAATTGCTCTTTGGTTAAATATTGTAGCATTTTGCCCTGCTGCCTTGTAGAAGTCACTCCTGCTGTCAGGTAACCCCAAAGGCCCCCCCCACATTAGCGTTGCTAAGGGCTAAACCCTACCAGTAGACGGTTCACTGCCCACTGTGAAAGCCTGGCAGGGCATGGGGCCAGGACGTTATTTGAAGTGTCCTCATGCTGCGTGTGCACACGTCTTGCCGTGCTCCCCAGCGTGTTCCCCTCTCTACCTTCAGGGACTCGTCTTCATGCATCTTTGTAGAGCGAGATGAGGATATGCCCCAAGGGCACTTTCATACTGGTTTAAAATGAAATAATTCACTCTTTTATTGCAAGGAGTTTCAAATACTCAGTTTCCATCTTCCTGACTTTAAATATTTTATTTTTGCCCACCTCCTTTATTTCTCTTCTTGTATCTGTGAGGATTGTTACAGATCCCTGCCTACCCCATCCCGTCCCTCTGCACCTCCTCCCCTTTCCCTCCCGTGCATTCTCAATTAGAGTGGCTCTGCACATCCTCTTTTGCAGTTTCTGTGACAAAGAGTAGAATACTTTTAAGCTTCCGTTTTTTTGAGGTACACTAAAGTTACCCATACGGTAAAGCCATACTTGGGAAGATCCACCTGTGTGGGGGGCTGGGTCTGCCCTTAGCGCGCAGCCAGTCTGGGTTTTGGGAAGCAAAATAAACTGAGGCACAGGAGCAGGCACAGAAAGGGTCAGTGGCGTGGGTGCTGCGGAGAGAGAGGGAACAGTCAGTGGGAGCCCTGGCACAAGTAGGTGTTAAGGTTGAATGAGAAAGTGCGTGTTCCCGAGGAGAAGGCACAGGGTTGAGGGCTCACAGGCTGAGCCGGCCAGGAGGAAAGTGGCTCGTGGGGCAGGTGGGATGGAACATAATGAGGGGTCCCTGAGCAGCACAGTTGGGTGCAATGGCAGGCAGGCGGCTAGTAGCACCTCTGGGTCATGTCAGAGCAGACAGAGGGAGGGGTGGCTGCTGCGCTGTGCCATGGGCTGGCAGGGTCTTCAGGGATCCTTGGCTGGACCATGGCACAGCCATGTTGTTGGTACAATCTAAGCTTCATTTCCACCCAGAGCCCCTGCAGATCGGGTTGTGTAACTCATTCACCGTACCCTGAGCTCCCAGTGCATACCTAAGGCTGGTGGTGTCCCCGGCTGGGGGTCCCAGCCCCTACAGCCACAGCAGCTCTGGCCCCTCTCCTGGGCCTCTGGGACCCCTCTAAAGCAGAAGTGGGTACGTGACCAGCTCGTCCACAGCTAATGGCCATCTGCCCCAGGAGATGGCACACCAGGGTCTGGGAGCAGGATGCTCCGATCACAGTGGCCACAACATCCACTCAGATAAATTAGCAAACAAATGTAGCAGGTATTTCTTGGTAGATTAGTGGGCAGAGATATTTTATTTATGTACTACTAGTGAGGAGGGATTGAAGTGAGATTGCTGATGGCTCCAGTAATTAAGATAGGAAACCAAGTTTCAGAAGAGATGGTGTAGATTGGTTGAAGATTTTCAATGTATTTAGGAGACTCAAGTTTCAAAACTTTGGAAAAGACAACATCCAGGGGTGAGGGGAGCATTGAGTCCTGGAGACCCCTCTGCTTGAGTCAGGAACAGTGGCTGAGCATTTCTTAGGGGGGCCAAAAGAAAAAAGATTTCATCTCCGGGAAGGAGTGTATTTGGGATATCTCATTTCTGTCACTGTGTATTATCCAGCATTTCTACAGCAATAGCCATAACAACAGAGCTGCATATGCATAGCATATACAGAACATGGAAATCTGCCTCTTAGCTGCATCTGATACTCCAGCCAACTCATTAGTACAGTAACAGCTGCAAACTTAAGTCATGCTGCTCATTTTCTTCTACTTTTGGGAAGGCTTTGGCAAAACACGGGTGTTGTGATATCACCTAAAAATTGTGGGAACTGGATTGTCTCCCAACCATTTTCTTCTGTGAAGTGCAGAGCTTGAGGAGAGTCACGGAAAGGGCTGATTTTCTTGCAGGCTAAGATTAGACTTTGTTGTCACCTCATGCAGAATTCACCTTATGAGGCGAAGGACAAGGAGGCAGTGTTTGGTTTCTGTGACCCTTACCCTGTTAGGAGCTTTATAAATCCATTGTAGAAAATTACAGTGGGTTCAGGATTGAACAAGGAGTTGTCATAACTTGCAGAGCCCCTGTGTAATATTCTCTCTTTGGCTTGACCCATTTGGTAGGCTGTATCATGCCAACAAGTGCCAACTCAAAAGACAAAGAGATGTTGGGAAGATGGGTGCACGATTGCTCTGGCAGATTTATGACAGGGTTGGGTGGCCGTGTAGCTTGCTGGAGGGAGGGAGAGAAAGGATTTTTTTAAAGACTGTCATTTTTTATGGTGAGGGTCTGTGAAGTCTGTGGCTGGAAGAATGTGCACAGCCTTCATTAGCATTGGAGAAATGTTTTCAGCTGACATTAAGGTGTTGGTATTTGCCAGTTCGTTGTCTTTTCCTTTTCCACTTTGTAGTCCTTTGGCTTTTGCAGAGGTTAGCCTGAGCCGATATATTGAGTTCAAGGACTCAGATGTCTGTGTGGTATAAATCACAACTCTTAATTACAATGAATGTGAAAAACACAGTGTTAACTATATAACTGGGAGGACCAGGAAGCCTACCTTTTGAAAACCTGACAGCCTAACTAGGACTTTGATATTAACCTGATCTACATTTGTAGAGACTTTATAGGAAGAGTTATGTCAGATGGAGACTACTTCCGATTGGAATATTTTTTACAGTGTTTGCATAAGAAGAAAACCTGCCCCACCCAATTAAAAAAATATTGTTTCTACCCACTAAGTCAATTCATTGAGATAAATCTCCAGGAAAGATGGACTTCCTTTACTTTCCCACAACTACAGTTGCCATCGGTTCACAATTCTGTCGTGCAAGGAATAGCTAAATGTCGTGCTAGAAGAGTGAAGGCTGGATTGATTTTCTTTTTTAGGGTGTTGATACAAGATATTTTCCTTCTATTTGAAGCAGATTTGTAAAAATGTTTCTAGTGAGTTCTGCTGTAAAAATCTTTTAATTCTTCATTTAATCCTTATAAAATCAGATTAACAGAAGAAAGACTAGTTCCAACATCAGGAAAAAATGTATAGCTGCAACACCGTGCCATGATCTTCTATCAGGGCTCAAGTTTGTAATCTCTTAAAGTTGGAAAGATCTCTAGTAATGTTTATGTTTAAGTGCCCTTATTATTTTCTAATTCAGAAAAAATCACATTTGGTCATCTTTTTGAAACTGGATTTACTAGAATTTATAATCATCCTCTCCTAATTATAGTTATTACTCAGCCATCCTATACCCAGATTCATATTTAGCCAGCTCATACATATATCGCTGCGTGTTAAAATCTTGGATTTACACAGCTGCAACTCAGCCTGCAATACTCATACCTGATCTTTTGACTTTGATAAAAGTCAGGAATTTGGGGAGTTGTAAAATAAAAAAATGAAAATTAATATTTGTTCTGGAATCTTTGTTCAGTCACTCTATATCCATTCTGAATAACTGAGCAATCAGATAAAGTTATTGAAACCTGGTACCGTAGAAATGTCGAGCTTTCAACAATTATCTCTGGTTTTCTGTATGTTTTGGTATGAGTCCTATGCATTTATTTCACGATATCAGTAAGCTGTAATATAACTTGGATCATTTAACTGCTGAGGGCTTCGCCACATCATCAGGTTGTTGGTATCATTTATTCCATTTAACACACTGAAAGACAGTTTTCAAATCTTCATTGTCATTATGATCAAGTGTAGCTGCTTACTGCAATGGACTCCCCAGCATCCTCTGTGCTTTATCAGCTGTGTCTTACTGTGATGTACGATTCCCCTTGAAGATTATTACTTCTGAGATCTCTTCAGAACTATTAAGAAAGCACTCCTAGTTCTTCCACATACTATACTCCAAACCAATGAAAACTTAGAAGCAAAGATAAAATATCGTATTATTCATGGAAAGAAAGTTGAATTCCTGTATTTTTCACTATGCACAAGTTGTATTCACTAAAAACAAATTAAGAGGCAACCCCACATCAAAGAACATTAGTTATTTACACAGAATTATTTTTCTGCTGGGAACTGATATTTGTTGCATCTACCATAAAAGGTGATATTGATTCATGTATTGTTAGTATAGGTCTTGAAAGACAATGTTAGGATGATCTCAAGAAATTCTTGGTTTGATTGTTTCTTAGCTCAGATAATATACATTATAAATCAGAAATGTATTTTCTCCAAACTGGCTGTGCTACTCCTAGCAGTGTGAGTGTTTCAGAAACTTTAACCAGCGTGTTTGCGATTTTGTAGTGCATGAAGTTTGGGGTTTTTTCTTTTTAAGGAATAGCATAATTTTCCACGTCCTGAGTTGCTACTAGTCATTGCCTCATAACTCGTGTCAAGTTTATAATTCATTAACAACCACAGCCTTCATAGCTTAGTTTGTGATTTCTTAACTTTCTCATGCTTCTGCAAAATCATTTTATTCAACAAACTCTTTTCACTTTTCTGTTCTCACTTTGTATTTTTAAATAATTAAAAGGGGGCAGCAATTCACGTACTGTCCAGAGTGGGAACAGACTTGTGTACTAGTAACAGCATCTTATCATTTCTCTTTCCTGCTACTCCCAGCTTAATATTTTAAATGTTATTGAATCTCAAAAAGTCTAGACTCTGCAATACTTTCTAGCTCTACAGCATAGTGGGAAGTAGCAAAATTACTTTAAAAGTTATCACAAATATCTTGGCAGTATGCAGCATGAAGGAAAGAAAACCTGTCTCCCTGGCCAGGGCAGCCTTGTATCATCTGCCTTAAGTTCCCTGGTTTCCATGTTCGATGATATGCAAATTCCAGCCTACCTCAAAAATCCATATTTCCAGCTTTAGCAGTCATGCAAGTTACTCACTAGGACTCTCCTCTAGTATTAGAAGACTATGAGGCTCAGTGTACCTTAGAAGTGGAAATACGAGCTAGCAGATACGAGTCCGATGGATCACAATTTGTCACTGCTAAGAATTGTGGTTTGCACCGTGTTCATCTCACTTCAGTTCTCCAGCCAGGTATTACTCCATGGCAATCGAGGCTTCCGTACTTTCAGCATGGTGTCAGCAGTGTTGTTTTTGATTATTAAAGAGTCTTATGCTTTCACCATTATTTTCACTTTCCTTGTCTTTTTCTTTGTCACTTCATTTACCTTGTCTCCTCTGTGGTGTTATCTTTTTATCTGACAATTTGATTTCCCCCAGGATGATTCCTTTTGAAAGTGAAAGGAAACATAAGATCATCAAACTGATATTTTATTTTCCCTTCATTGCATGTCCTCTATATTTTATCTTGTTTTTATTTTAAATTATTTTTTTCTGTATTTTTATGACGTGTCTGAAATCTTTGTACATTTTTTGCTCAGTTGCATATAAATGATCATTTGTTTGTACCGCTGTATTGTATTCTACTTTTCTAAGATTAAATAAAGTTTTTTGGGGGAAAATAAATCATGCAAACACTGGCAAAATAATGCATTTTAATGCCATGTAGAAATTCAGTTCCAGACTAGCTTGGAATATAATAAGCTGGGAAACTTCATTCAACTAGCATTTTTAAATCAGCAAAGCGGTGTTAGGAAGCGGTCATCCCAGAATGCAAAGTTTAATGTTTGATGATGAAGTATACGCTGGAAGAATCAGTTGGGGGATAAAAAAAAAGGAGGATATAATATATAAATTGCCTTGTACAGAAACTGGTAATAGCTGGAAGGGCATCTTAACTAACTCAGTGTTGGCTTCTTACATGAGTGAAGAAACAAGATTTTCTCCTTAGAGATCCCTTAGCAGTGAAGCGGATATGCTGAAATATCTGGTCACAGACAATGTGCTCATCCAGAATCCAATGAAATCAGTCAACTCTTGCTATCGATCACCGTAGATTTAGGTCAAGGCTGTAATGGATTTAAAAGTGACATGTCACCTCCATGATTAATAACACCGGGCCCAGGCTTCTGCTATCCAAAGCAGTGTTGAAGCATTCAAGTTTGGTTCTGGCATATTTCCCTAGCTGGAAGGAAGGGATTTTTGTGTTGGTTTAATTTTTCTCTCACTCATGTAAGAAAACCCCGCTAATAGGATTCTTAGGGATATAATCTGGATTTACACGGTATGAATCTTAGTAGGGGGGAAAAAATATGAACAGAAATAAACTTAAAAAAATGAATGTTGCCATGCAGGGAAGTCAAAAAGAAACAACCTTTTTGAAGTTCCAGTTTGGTAAGGAAATTAAGTACTTGCTTAAGCTGCATTACATCACCTACCCCAGAGAACGTCTGTGGCTACTCATGTGCTTGGCATGAGCTTATGTATTTTACTGATTTGGAGCCTTAATGTGTCAGATTCTCTTAGATTCTTCACACAATGTTTACAGAGCTAATGTTTGTATATTTTATCTCAGCCTACAGTGGTATTTTAAAGGTGACATTCTGAGGGGGGGTTGAATGTTCAGTAATAACAAAAATCAGTAAAAGTTTAAAATAAAAAACATAAAATGTGACTGTTTTCTCAATATTTTTTTTCATTTTTATGGTTTGTAAAATGCCTTAGTTCTTGATCCAACCAAGTGTTTAAATGTACGTAAAATTAAATGAGAGATTGATCCTGATCTCACCCAAATCACCAAAACATTTCCATTCATTTTAGTGGTGTAGAAATCAAACTTGAGTTGCTTTGAAACCAACAAGTATAAAGCATAAACTAGAAATTACATGTGCATTGAAGTGATTTGCTGAAGACTGAATTTACTGTACAATAATATTAACAAGCAAATTATAAATATCTATTGAATTTAAATAATTTTATAATACCTGAAATAACCTGTGCGCAATATTAGCAAGATATTAAGGAATCACAGGTACTAATATTGTGGAAAATATATATATTTAAAACAAAACAAAACAAAACAAAACTTGATGGTTTGGTTATGATTTTCAGTAAGTTCAGAACCACATTTATGAGGACATATATAGAAAAGACCTACCTGGACTTACTCAATATAACAAGTACTATTTCTTCAGAAGTAGTCAGTATCCAAGATTTCTCTTTTGGGAAACTGGTGGCCAGATTTTTATTACGCCAATCAATTTTAATGATTTGGCTGGCCATGTCTTTTCTCATGTCAAAATAGGAGCTTGGGCAGTTCCCAAGATAAAGCCCTGAATGAGGGTGCGAAACCTTTTCAAAATTAATTTTTTAATTAAAACATTTGTGGCTAACAGTCAAGAGTAGGGGTTTTCTAAAGCTTTCACATGGCTGGAGTAGAGAGGAAAGGCTTTGCAAGGCAACTATCGCTGGGCATCAAATAGGTTATAGAAGCAACTCCTTGCATCTCCTGTGCCAACTCTCTCTTGTACTCCTGGCATAATAGGAAAAAATGGGAACTTTTGAGATTTGAATGTGACTAGGCTGGAATGGTGAAGAAGGATGATGATAGAGCAATCTCTTATGCCTGATGCTCCAGTAGAGTAAATCAGTCTGTTAAAGGGTAGCATCGCTTTGCTTTGGGCTTGGTAGAGTGAAAAATTTCATCCCTTGTGGACTAGATAATAATAGGATTTAAAAGCTGTGTAAAGCAATGTAAAGAATCCATTAATTTTTAGTGCGTTTTGGAGCAGAACCTTCGTTAATTTAATCTTTTCTTTGTAAAAGAATAATCCATCACCTCGCAGGGTCATTTTAGATGTAGTTGGATTCTGAAAATGCCACCCTCTTCAGGGCCATCCTCTTTGGTTGCAGTGGCTAGAATTTGCTATTTCAAACCAGAAGTGTAAGAATTAATAAGTATATGTTTGCTAATAAGAGTGTAATATTAATCACGTTGTTAGCCTCACTATCTTGATCCTTTTTTTTCTCCCCACGTCTTTCTTTCCCTTTCTATCTGGAGATGGCCAATGATGTGATGTTGGGCCTCAGAAGCATGGTGAGAATTTATAATAAACATACAGATAATTGGTTTGTTGTTGAAAATGCCTGCACAGATGAATCCTTGCAAGTTTTCTCCTCATCTTTACCTCTCCCTAGAACTCCCCTTGAACCTAACATTTGTGTTGTTGGAAGTGCCTATAACTACAATATATGCAGTGTGTACACAGTAAAGGTTTCCCTATGTGCAAGTTCTCCTTTCTCCTGAAAGAGTTCCTTTGCGGAGACATTGGCATGCTCACCAACCAGCACTCATTCAGTACTGCATTTTGCTGCTCGTGTTGGAAAATGTTTCTTTGCATTCTCTTACTATCCTGTTTATTTTTAACCTCTTGAACACTGTGGCAACATCTGTGTAATGCGAATCAGTCATTCATTTTCTTTGTAGTTGAGTTACCAGCTTCTAATGCTTGTGAACAAAGGTTGGTAAGGATTTTAAAGCTTGAATACCTCAGCATGTGGCTGAATGTCCCCTTTCTTGTTGAGTAACAAATGAGGATGTTATCACAGCCTCTTGCCTTGCGGGTTTGAGTCTGCTGTTGGTTGTGAGGACTAGCCAGTGTTTCTCTGCGATTGCGCTGAGTTCATGGATTGTGATGAATGTGGGAGCAGATCACTGCAAGAGACTGGGGGGCTACCTGCTGTCACCTAATGTGCGATGCTTGTCCCATTGGTACTGTGCCCTGCATATTTATTCTGACATTGCCACAGCATGCGGATGCAGTTGAAGATTAAAAAGAAAACAAAGGCAGATGTTTAGCTGGTTTAAATTGGTGTGCATCATGAGCTTCAGCGTCCTGGTGGGGAGCTTGTGGTCCGGTGCATTTCTGGAGAAGCCTCACGGGCACAGACTATGGGACAGTCACAGCCAACATCAGAATTAGTTCCCTGGCTAGATGTGATTTCAGGTTAGATATATCCAACCTGGATAAGGGGGAGCCAACATGAGTGTGGGAAGAGATGGACTGCTTCATGAAGCTCCTTCGTGAAGCTAACAAGTCACCATTACTTGATTATCTCTAGGTTTTTGGTTTTACTCTCACCAATTATAGATATTTTCTGGCTGTGGGTACGTGGGAATAAACTTTGGCCATTTATTTGAAACAATTTTCTATTACATTAATATCATCTTTGCAGCATTCTATTATTTCTCACTTTTTTTCAGGTTTACTTAGAAGGGAAAAGATTACTGTCTCTTCATAAAGGAATTTCTGCTCTCTGGTGAAGGAGAGCACCTCCTAGTGAATAAGGTGGCCTCTTGTACATAATTTTTTATGAAGTTTCTTTCTTTGAAGGTGATTATACGTTGAATGAAATTAATATATTGCAAAACTCTTCAATTTCTTTTATCCTTTCATTTGGATAACAGTCTACTGGACCTCAACTGATGCTAGTCTCGATGCATTCTTCTAACAGATGTTTTGTGGATGATAGCTTAGTTAATTGCTAATTTAAAATACATGGTATAGTTTCCACTTACAAGAGCAGAAGCTTGATTGTAGAGTTGGGCCTATTTATAAAAGTAGCTTTTCAAGTGGACTCTTATTTCCCATAAGATACTGTCACGGTTAAACCGGCATCTAGCAGAGTACACTCAGAAACCACTCCGCAAATTTTATGTAACTTTATGTAAGTGCTATTTGACTAGGTCAGTTGCCTGTGTTAAATTAATGGCAGCAAACATACATCATCGCTGCATCTGTTTACACGTCTGTCTGCATCTCACTGCATTGCCGACTGTGGAATCTCTGGAATAATGAGTGTGGCAAACTGAGTCGTATTACAAAGGGGTTATTTGTATTAATATAACACCATACTGCCTTGTCATTGTTTTGCAGCACATCTATTACGTATATCATCACTACTTTTTCTTCGTGAGCAAGCCAATTATGTCTGGTTTTGCCACTCTGTCAGAGCCTCCCGGAATAAATTAAAATTACAGCTTTACATATGCAGTAGCTGCAGCTGAAAGTAATGATAATGACCCTGGGTGAATACAGAATTTCAAAATAATCTTAAATAAACGTACATATGCAGAGCTGCTGCTGCTTCATTTCTCCTTAATAAGCTAAATGTTTGAGTCCATGATGTCTGAAACCCCATAGACAGGAGCTGGTAGCTGGGTGGAGCTGTGGGTTTTGACGCTGAGCTAAGAAGAAAATAGCCTGTGGGTACCTGAGCACGGAAACCTCGCTATTCCAGTTTTATTCCTCTGCTTTGTTTTTCAGTTACGCGGTATGTCTCTCTGTGCATGCAAGTGCCTCAGAGACTTCCCTTCTGCCTAGCTGGGTGCACGTGTGCCTTCCATCATCTATGTCTCATGACCGCTGATACTTGTGGCTTTTAACATATGGGTATGGATTAAGAGGTGTTTTATACGGATGGTAGAGGGACTGGCATGTAACCTGGTCAAAGCCAGAAGAGGAAATATCTGTCTGAGCCTGGGGCTTGACTCAGATTTTGAACCCCAGTCCTAATCACAAAATTGCCTTGTTTTTTTAAATAGTTCTTTCACAGAAGGAAAATGTGATATTAACATTTATGTCTTGGTTTCATTCTCTCCCCAAAAGATAATCCTTCATGTTGTCACCCAAGACAGAAACAAACAAACAAACCAGAAACGCACCATGACTGATGATTAAGACTATATTACTTTAAAAGCATTATTTTCTGCCTGTCTCCAGAGGCTTATTAAGAACTACATTCACAGGCTTTTCATACTTGGCACAGTTATCAGCATCTGACCAGGAGGTATCGACACAGTCACGGTAGTCCCTCGGTGTATGTGCCTGTCTGCCCATTTTGGCTACATTTCTGAATTTTCAGTGCTCTATATTTAGGGTCAGGACCATCAGCCTTTTTCTTCTCTAGTCTAGTGTGGTTTTATTTGCATGTGTGGGATGCAGATGCAACTCATCACAGTTTTGGCATAGTTTTAGCATCAAATTTCTGCAGATATTTGGCCTTCCTTTTGGGGCATTTGTCTCCCTTTTTGGCCTCACTGAAGCTGCTTCATCAGCTTGCGACGCTTTTTATCAATTTGAGAGGCTTCTCTTGAACTTTGTGATAAGATCAGGGAAATCACAGGTAAGACCAAGAAGCCACGTTAGTGTCATTAAAAAAAATATTTTTCTCAAAAATCTCCCCTTTGGAAAATCCCAAGTATTGCAAGCCTGGCAGCGGAACAGTATTACCTTTGTATTAATTGTGTTGAGTGATGTAGGCAATTTCATGACAGCATCAGCCAGTAGCTCCTTTCCAACACTCAGTGAGATGACTCTCAAATTTGATAATGTTAACTGACTCCAGACCTTCCAAGTAGTTTCATATTCTCTCAATCTGACTGCCCATGTGCTTTTATTAGAGCCCACTGTCAAAAGTCACAGAAGATAATCCAGAAATAAATATTGATTACTCTGTAAATCATTCTGTCTGTATTTATATCTTGCCATAATTTCTCTCCGCTTGATAAAGCCAAACTTGGTTAGTCCTGAAAGGGAGTCACAGTTTCTTGCAGGTGCAGTCATGCAGCGTTAGTCATTCCCAGATAATTCTGGTGAGCATCTTTCACATCCACGCCAATGGTTGCCACGGTGGGCTCCTGCTGTCAGTCATAGGCCATTGAACCTGTCGCTCATGATCAGGTGCTTGGGACGTATCAGAAACATGCCCTTCATTCGCCCTTCCAGAACTCAAACTCCTTGGGGGAGAATGACATTTAAATTGGTATTTGTGAATAAGATGATTTCCTGACCAGCAGCAATGTTTAGTTAGCTGTTTTCCTTAAGTTTGAGGAGGATAAGCGTGTGTTTATAATTCATTTTCCTGACGTGATATTTTTTTCTTCCCTTGACTGATTAATTTCTTCAACTGATCTATTTGGAGTACAATATTAATATTGAAAATAGAATTATGAAGGCAGCAAAGGAGAACTATTTGATCTCCTTCTGGCAACATAAGCGTATACATTTATCCAATACAGCTATATATGAAAAGTGAAGTTGAATTGGCATGAAACATCTGCGATGTGACATGTTTATAATATTAACTAAGTTTTGCATATTAAGTATATTAAAAAAAAA
Source organism: Rynchops niger (assembly GCA_013400035.1). Lineage (NCBI taxonomy): Eukaryota > Metazoa > Chordata > Aves > Charadriiformes > Laridae > Rynchops > Rynchops niger. The sequence goes on from VXBH01008014.1 coordinate 364,173, forward strand.
AAAAGAGAATAAACGTTTGGTAACATGTCTGTCACAGACACTGAAGTATTAAGTTTGGAGCTCATTCATTCGGCTCTCGAAGAGACCGAAGTGGAGCTAAGTGGAGCTGAAGTCAGAAACCTTTTGAAGAGAAGCAGTAAGGCCTCCTCGGGGGGCTCTCCTTTGGGGAAGGCAAGTCTCTGTGCTAGAAAACTGGCACGCCAACCTCTACTATGGCTCCTGGTTTTTCTATCCAGATGCCAGGTCTGGTGCTTCTGCCATTCCCTAGCTCCAAGCCTCAATTTCTTAATTTATAGTAGTTTATTTAATTTAATTCATTACTTTTTGTCATAGAGAAAAGCAAAAACAGAGAGCAGTTACAGCATCACGGAGCTTGAAAATCTTTTGCAATGCTACATTACCATTTCACAATTAAGGTGACAAAGCCTCAGGAAATGAAAAAAAAAATGCAAGCTAACTAAGTGCTTAAAAATTGTAACAAATGTGTCGTATTTAATGAGAATTATAGAATTAAAAATAAAGGAGAACACTGAGCTGACAAGGGAGAAAACATCATAACTTTTAAGGTATTTTTTTCTGGCTTTATTACCATTTAACCCTTTTTCCATTCACCTTATTCATTTTCAGTAACTTATGCTGTTACTGGATTTTCCAGGAGAACAATAAAGGAAAAGAAAGATGAGGCTGTGGCAGAATTTACAAATTCTGAAAGCTTGGCTTGTCAAATAAAACTATCCCAAAATCTTCAGTTCTGGAAATCTTGCGATTCAAGGCAGTATTCTAGTATGTAATGACAAACTAATCTTTTCAAGGGTTTCTGATTTTTATCTTAGGGATTTTTTAAAGCATTTGAAAAATCATTCATTCAGCATTAAGATAGTTTCATACAAAGCTTGGCATTTAGTTATTTAGCTGCTCTTCATCTAATAAGACAAAGAAAAGTGAAGAACCTTTAAAAATGTGATTTTATTATTCCTCAGAGACAGAGTTGTTTTCCTTAACCTTTACAAACATTTTATTTTAACAACAAAAAAGAAGGAATAATGTGAACTTCTGGGCTCTTGGAAGCCTTTAGAAAGTTTTCTCTGATCATAATAAGGCCAGAAAGTTGTCCTTAATGCTGAAAAAAGAGTTAGAAGTAGGCAAATGAAATCCCCACCCCTACCTCCTAAAAAAAACCCCAAGCATTTACTTCTCTACTTACTTCATGGTCTGTTGTAGATAAAATGTGATGTCTGTGCGCAGAAATTGTGTGTTTCTTTTCCTTGATAATGAAAACTTTAGCAGAGTGAAACGTAAGTTTATATTGTGAAATATAAGCAATTGCAAATCCACCATTTTCTGAGGAATGCTGCCCCAGGGCTGGACTGTGCATAGTAGAAGAGGGCAATCCTGCTAGGCCAGCGGAGGGACACTCCCCAAACCATGTGGTCCCTCTGCTCTGGACCAGGAGATGTCCCTTAAGAGCATCGCATCTGTGACCCTTCATGTTTACATCTTAAAAAAGCTAAGCTAAATATATAAGCAGGATTAATTCCTCCTATGAATTTTGTAACCTTTTGTGCACAAATGCTCCAAAGGAAGAGCCCGCTTCGTTCACAGATGCATTTTTCCTCTGCAAACACTTAATGACTGCATGTTGCAAATACTGAACCTCCGCCTTTCCCTCTGGCTTGGCTAGTTATCCCAGTCACATGATACTTGTTCCCATAGCAAAGCAGGATGGAACGCACTGAGGATGTGCTTGCAATCAAAAAATACAAATAAAATGTTATGTATATATTCACTTGAAATGATCTGAAGAAAGCATTAGTATTTGGCAAAAGCTCAGAAAGATGCAAATGAGTCATGAGCATTTCTCCGAAGTCTTATTTAGGAAAATTTGTTCTAGCATTTGCTCGGTTCTAACCTGAGTTCTTTACTTTTTTCTTATTTTGTAGTAAAGGCTTAGCAAGCATATGGGTCCCAGATAACTAGAACGCCAACCTAGGAATCTGAATCAAAGCTAGCAGCATTTTTGAGAAAAGAAATAATACAGGGTACCTAAAGAAATATTGTATAGGCTTCTAGGATTTACCTTCCTTAGACACTTGTATTGTCCTACGTGGTGGTGGTTTGTGGCTCAGCAGAACTTTGCAGCAAGCGTTCAGTGGGAGATGGCTGAGGAAAACCCAGCAGCGCGCAGCCGGGCGTCTGTGCAAAAGGAACCCACCCGTAGAGGTTGAGCCTTTACCCCCAACAGAGGATAATATAAGAACACTTCTCACAGTCCACAAGAACTGGAAATAAATAAAATTATGAATTAAATCCATGTAATCCTCTGGCCTGTTATACCACAAATCCTTAATTTACCTAGCTACAGAGATTATGAAAGAGCCTCAGTGTTATCATCAGCTTCATGCATTGTCTCCTTCACTGAATGAAGGTCTTTAAAGGTCAGGTATGGCTGTTGGCCAGAAGGACTTAACGCAGCTGCAGGGGTTATGTGGTCCAGTATTGTGCGGTCCCTTTCTGCCACAAAATTTTATTTTTTTACTTATTGTCCATTGATTTTCTCTAACTCAAAATTATCTGATTAGAGGATGTGGATGAAAAATCAGCATTTTTAAAAAAAAACAGTTTGTTTCTCTGGTGAGGAAGGTGATATCCCCCAGGTTTCTGGGAGCTTCATTGAGGACTTGGTGGATTTGTGATGTAAATGAAATAGGAATTCATTTTCTACCGATTAGCAAAGGAGGTGCAACAAGCAGCTCAGCCCTGTAATTGTTGAACAGTTGTACTCCAGTTGAAATCAACAGGGATTTAGCCTAAGCTAGGGACACAGGTTTGGGTTCGTCATCATGTAACACTAATTCATTTCCAAATCCATGCAGAGATCAGCAAATCCAACGGTTCTTGACTAATGTAGAAGTGGTGTTAAATCAGAAGGCCAGGATCAAATCTGTAGTTGACACTAACTGGAATCAAGGGCGTTGGTGTTGACTTGTTGATTTACAGGTGAAAGCCAAGTTTCATAGTAGTGGATACCACTGGAATAATAGCGTAATTCTCTGTGATCCACCTGAACACCAGTGGCAAAAGATCAGGAGGAGCGGGTGGCAGTGGCAGGCACCTTATACTCCTCTGTTCCCAGAGCCTCATTTTTTGGCATGAATCATAGCATCTGAAAGGCTGCTGGTGTTGGGTTTCACCAGAGTTTAAGCACACATTTATCTGTGGCCAATCAGGGATTACTGGAACACAAAAATTTCAGGTAGTGCCACTTCTTAGGCTGGAATCTTGCTGGCTGCCTAGTGCAATTACAGGTTTCTTTCAGACCGAGGAATTTCTCGAGTTCCAGGATTGTTGGGTTTTTCTAGGTGCTTTGCTGCTAGTTCTGCTGTATGTTACACTTGCACCAAATAACTATGACTGCAGATCATAGCTGTGCTTTATGAAATATAGAGAAATGATATAATGTAATACCTTTTTACTGATAGTACAACTCTAGCTATTAAAATCCAGTCACACAGCATCCCAGGTGGTTGACGTGACCCTGCCAGTTTTGTTGCTTTCCAATTTGAGCATCTGGAATGGCACATTGGGGTGGTAAACAGACCTTTGTAGGTCTTTGCTGCTTCAGGTTTTAAATACAACCTCTTCTGCTGTATTTCGTCTTGGAAGCTAAAACATGCTGAGTAAGTTTTCCCAAAAGTCCTTTGAAGAAACCGCTCCGGCAGCCTTAGGCAACACCTTCTCAGAAGATGGCGATGCATTTTCTAAAGACCAGCGTTACTTTCCCAAGCTCTGACCACAGAGAGACTTTTAGCAGATGACGTGTCAAGATGACAGGCAGCTTATAGTTGGTCACACAACTGTTCAAAACACAAGTGAGTGGTCCCTTGCCCAGGGCTCACAGAGCGGGTCTGAGTGCAGTTCCAGTAGGTCTATAGTCTGTGCTACGTAGGTGACCCAGGGCCTCCTGCTGGGAAGGGAAGACTTCCTCACCACCACAACCCCTAGCTAGTAGATTTTGGCACTTGAAGCAACTACACTGGAGTCAGCCAGGCTGTGCACGGTGTTTTACTGACAACTTCCTTAGAAAATGCACTGCAGCTAGATGAGGCAGCGGCGAGGTGTCTTCTGGTTACAAAGTGGCAGAATTTGAAGTCCCAACTGGCTTGTTCGCCTGCCATGTGCTTTTTCTCTGGGCTTGTGCAAGGTGAGCTAAGGGAGGTGCTGGTCCCTGGTGCCAGCTCCTGTTAGCTGAACCAGAGCCATCGGTTTACCCCCAAGGAAGATGAGATTGACAGCATCGAGGGCTTTTGCAGGCTGAGATTGAGCTGGTGTTTTCTTCAGCATGTGTTGCTCAGCTGGAGGTGTTGGGCAGACCGTGGGGTTTTGCATAGCCACAGATGAAATTGAAGTGATATAATGAGTGAACAGCAACTCCTGTCACACAGAGGAACTGGAGTGGGGCCGGATGGGATTGGAGATTGCGTTTGAACTGATTGTTCTGGTTTCTTCCTCCCTAGGACAAAGAAGTGAACCTGGAGCAGGTCCACAGGCGCATGAACAGTTTAATTGATGAAGACATAGCCCACAAGCAGATCTCTCCGGCGTCCATTGAAATCTCAGCCTTGGAGATTGGTGGCATGCAGCCAACTCAGACCCTGGAGCCGGTACGCGAATACCAGAACACGCAACTTTCTGTCACCACCTTTTTACCAGAACAGACAACTCATGGTGCCAGCAGGACACTCACAGCTGCCTCCGGCAGCAACCTGCCGCTGCCCCTGAGCAGCTCAGCCACCATGCCCTCCATACAGTGTAAACACAGGTCACCAAATGGAGGACTATTTCGTCAGAGTCCCGTGAAAACCCCCATCCCAATGTCATTTCAGTCTGTGCCGGGGGGAGTCATTCCAGAAGCAATGGAGCCCTCGCATGGAACATCCATATGATGAAAACAAACAGTAAAACAACCAGCAGAGCTTTTTAATACAAAATTTAAAAAAAAAAAAAAAAAAAAAAAAAAACAAAAAACAAAAACAAACCACAAAACAAACTCTTACATTTTTCTTGTATATACCTGTAAATAATGAAAGAATGAAGTGGGGTAAAAGTGTATTTTGAATATTCCCAATTTTCGAAGTCAGTAAAAAACAAAACAAAAACAAACAAAAATGTATGAATGACTTTGTAAATTTTGTTCTATATGAATAAAAAGGCAAACTACTTGTGATCGTTCTCAAGTGCCAAAGAAGACCAGTTACTGGGACTGAGGGCCGTACATTTTTTTTCCATGGATTTCAACATTTATTCCCTTACAGTTGTTTTTTTT
>VXBH01008014.1:374820-397638 GCA_013400035.1 Rynchops niger
ATCACTCAACTGGGGGAGATTGGCTTCAATCAGTGGTTTGCACCTAAAGCAGCTGTGGGGCTGCTTGCTGGGTAACCCTCCCGAAGGCTGCTCACGTCCACAGCTGGGGCAAGTCAGCCTCACTCAGCTACCCATAAACCTCTAACTTCTCTGGTTTGGGGTAAGAGTTAAGACTTAGCAGTATTTGCTGCATATGTCTCTGGATTTTTGGATAAGGATGTTGCTTTGCTGGTGTACGTATTGGAGGGAAGCGGCAGAGAAGCGTTGTCTCTCCAAGCTTACAAGGTAATTAAAAACAGAAGCATGTGGAATGCTTCAGTCTCTCACTGAGTTTATTTTCTGTGAAGTTTACTGCCAGGTTTATTAGAGGGAATTTTTTAAATGTTTTTTTTTTAACTGCCTACTTACAGTGTGTTACTTAAACGACTTTCTTTTTTTCTACCATTTAAACTGATATCAGGTAGCTTGCTTAAAAATGGATTAATGCTGGTAGCAGTTTCATGCCATGTTGTAATGGAGCACCACCTCAAGAAAGTTGTTCTGTCTTTATTTTTATTCCTTTTCTTCTAAGTCTTGTTAGAAGGTGTCTCATCTCTCAGTAACTGCTCAGTTCTTTTGTTACAGTTATAAAGTCCTGTAGTTTTGAGGGTATCAAGGTTTCTATCTGTTTTGCCCCCTATATAATGTAAGAGGGAGAAAATAAGTCCTTATAATTGGAGATAGACACAGATATGTAAAGTAGGTGGATAGGGATAAAACTTGGGCAGAAAAAAAAAAAATACATTTGCGCATCTTGCCAAAGCTTCAACTGCTTGAATAACTGGCTGGGACAGAAAATGATTTCTGAGTGATATGTTACGTGTGATTGACTGCACCGTAGAAATTGTCTGAAATGTTTCCAGGTAGGAAACCACAAATCACAGCTCAATGTGCCCCCAGGTTGCTTTCACAAGAAAGAATGCCTTTTTTTTTTTTTCTTTATTAATTGTTTTGTTATAATGTCATAACTGAAGCTAGATGTGAAGGGATATGGAACCAGAGGGTTTAAAATGGCTTTAGTTAATTGTCAGACTACTTTCAGACTCCGATTCTAAAAAGTCACTTATTCATTAAAGGAAATATCTTTGAGATTTTCTGTATTTCAATTTCTTCTTGATTTCTTTCCCTCTTGTGAAATGTACGTGTTTGTTTTCTGATGGAATTATTTTCAAAGTGGTTAAGTATAGCACAAAGGAGCCCAGCACTTCAGGTTAGCATTGCAGCTGAAAGAGCATGCAGCCAGAACGATGAACTGTGAAGAAGAGAGATCCCAGACTTATGTATTTTTTTCTATATATCAGCAGAAAAAAAGTTGACTTCTGTTTAATGTACTTTTTATATGATTTATATTGGATCAATACCATCAGATTAAATACTTACAAGAAGTAAAATATTCCAGCCCACCAAAGTGCTGAAATGCATATTTGCAAATAAATCTAAGCAGACACCGGAAACGTTTCCCTGTCTTATATAGAAAGCATCATTTTAATCTGCTGCAGTGGGTATACTTATTGGTTAAAGTCTAAAGGACATAACTCAAGCATTTGGCAGCGCTGCCCTGCAACTGGTCTCGTTGTGCCAAGTGCTCATGATGTGGTGTAGCGTCCCATAGCCATCAGCAGCCACACCAGCAGCACAGGGAAACGGGGATGAGCTTAGACTTGGGAACTACTTCTTCATCCCAAGACAGAGAGCTCTCACCCATGAATAAATCTGGGATGACAGTAGGTGGAAAACTTTACTTGCAGTTGCAGACCCTTTTCTATCTTGGTACATTAGTACGGATCCCAGAGGACTGAGCTCGGCCCTGGTTGATGGCCATCACCCCCAGCAGAAGGGAGAAGCTGAAGGACAGGAGAAGGGACACCTCCTCTGGGTGAAGGACAGGGGACGTGTCCATGTGTCCATCAGGGTGCTGCTTTCCAGTGTCACCATGTTGCTGCTGCTGGGTGGATAATGTGTACAGGAGAAACTCTCCTGAGTGGCATTGGGTCCAGGCAGATACAACGTTCACAAGCTGTTGAAAATTAGTAGTTCCTTTACTTCAGCTGCCATTTAAGAGCTGACCAGGAAAATACATTGCGATATTTTTCTTGGTTCTAAAGCCAGCTTGAATAATTATGGGGAGAACCAATTTTTGGGAGGGTGCTTCGGTCATGGGAGCTTTCAACTTGCAGAACCAGCATGCCCACAGCTCAGCACGCATCCTTGGGGGGGACCCCAAGAAGATGGCAAAGCGAATGTGGAGTGGGGCGTCTGTCGGCGTTTGCTGTGAGCTGCCTGGAGAGCTTGTACCTGCTGTGTTGGTGATGGAGGAGGAGAGCCCCAGAACGTCAGTGGGAGCAGGATCTGCTGGGGAAGGGGGATGTGGGCACACCCTGGAGAGCACGGGTAGCAGCTGGGGGGGCCGAGGGTCTCCAGAGAGGAGTCCTGATGGTGTAGACCAGGTAGGAATCAGGTAGGAATTACCCCTCAGCAAGGGTTATTGAGGCTTGGAAGGCAGATGGGGAAAATGCTGTATGAATACCCACCAGGGTATGAACTGCGGACAAGGAGGTTGCTGGATGCCACTGTCATTATTTGCATAAAAGCTTCCTAGAATCCACGTGATGGTAAATGGGGAAACTTGGGTCAGACTGATCCTGGCACATGGAGAGAACAAATAGCGATGGTGTCGGGCTGTGAGCTGCCGTTTCAGGTCTGTGCGGTTTGATTTCCCCCTCTGTTCTGTGTTGGTAGATGGGCTTGCTCGTCTCTTCTGGGCTGTGATTAGTTGTGCAACATTTACCCAACTCTTTGACAGGGGGAATGTGCTTTTTACAGCACAAGAACAGTTTCCTCTTGTGTATTTGCATTCCTGGCTTTGTCTTGTCATTCGTGTCAAAATGTCAAGCAGAGAAACATATGCTTTCAAATGGAGTTTCTGGAAACCATTTGGATCAATGAGGACTGTCTGTCTGCATGTTTGTAACATCTGCCATGGAGGAATATGAAGCTCTATCAATTCAGTGGCTTTGTAAACCATATTTTACTCCAGACTGTAGCTTGTTTACATTCAGTGACAGGAAAAAAAGCGGTGCTCTGGGCACTGCAGAAGTCTGTGGTAAAGCAAGCCCTGCTTTTTTTGAAAGTAGATGTTTCATCTTCTGCATGCAGCAAATACAGGCCATCCTGATGCGCCAGGGTGTCAATCCTGTCACTCTCAGCTCCTGACAGCTTCATGCAGCTGCTGATCATCCCTGCTCTGCTCCGAAGGCCGGTTGCAGGCGATAACTTTGATTATTCTGAGACAGCACCTGAAAAACTGCCAGGGTGTCAGGAGGGGTAACCACCCGCTGTGGACAGCAAGGGGCGGGGTGGGGTGGGGGGAGCATCTGGCCACAGTCCATGGGGGCCACGAAGGTGGAGGACCCCTGTGCTCTGCCTGGTGGCATTTGGAGGATGAGGTACACCTCGAAGGGCTGAAGTATCACTGCCAGAAAAGGCTGGTGGAGCAGAGTGATGGGAGAGAGATCTCAAAAATAGGGAGAAGACAGTATGGGAGTGCGGGGCGGGCTAACAGCTTCCTTGGCCCTGGAGCAAAGCTCCTGAAGTGATCTAGGCACATCGCCCTGAGAGACCATGAGGTTGTGAAAGAAGCATCCTACAGCACTGGCCTGGATGTTAAACAGCTGCCGGGCAGGTCCCGGCCCTTTAGTTGTAAAGCCTGCTTAGTTCCACAGCATTAATTGCCATGAAAAGTGTATTAAACCTCTTATTAAAAACTCAAACAGCTGACAGTGAAAGCACGCAAAATGTAAAGTATTGAATTAGACCATCAATTTAATTATTCTTGATCACTTAATCCCTTTACCTGCGTGGCTTGTGAAAAGGAAACCCTTCTCTGGTGTTCGGGGAGGAATTGTGGAAGGCGGCAGCAGCCCCTTGGGATGGAAGGAGAGGAATCGGGGAAAGCCGTCGCACCTGGGTTGGAGGCAGCTTCTCTTTGGGAGAGGCAGAGTTCAGCTTCAGCAGGATTAGCAGATAAGCAGGGAGTCAGAGGAGGGAGTGATGGAGGAGACGGGCTTGGTCGGGGGTTCGCTGAACCTGGCTTGTAAATCCAGGGCGGGTGGAAGGAGGCACAAGGTGCGCGGTGCCAGCAGCCAGAAATAGCCCTGCTTTTGAACTGACTGACGTCTTGGGTTTTAGTTTTAGTTTTTCCTGAGGGTGGGGAATGGAAAGTAGTTCTGCTACGCCACCAGGGCTGTGTCAGTAGCCTGTGTGTGGGCTGGCTGGTGCCTCGAGTGGCACCGCTGCCGGCGTGGGCTCAAAATGAGATGCTTCAGGGCTGGCAGTGGGGTCACTTCACCAGTTGTGAATTTGTCTTTCTGGCTTGACCTTAAACTGTTACAAACAGCCATGAAGAAGAGGAGATAGAGTTAAAAAAAAAAAAAAAAAGTTATATTAGTAAAGCCTAAGGGAAAATTCTAGCTTTTTCCTCACCAATAAAGTGCTTATTTTCTCAAAGACAAAAGCTTCTGTGTATGTGGGATTTGATGCGCAGATAAGATAATAATGAATTAAGAAAAAAAATAATAAAAAAGTCTTGCTCTGAAGTTTCTCATGCTTCTGGAGTTCCTTTGCATTGGAATATATTCAAAATTTTCTTGAGTTGAATTTTGATCAAAGCTTACACTGGAACTGAGGGTCTGTAATTGGGAAATGCATAGAATTTTGTGTTCAAATTACTAGTCACAAATACCACAAAGGTCAAAATGACTACTCGGTGAGTTGCGAATTAAGAGTATTCATATTTATTAAAGACAGAAACATTAAAATTTCGTTTTGCTTTTGTTTTTAAAGGAAGTAATTAATTGGAAATAATTAGCATTAAATTACTCACCTGTTTTTAGTTATAATGGGTTTATTAAGTCATTATTGAAAGATTGAATGGTGGCACGTTGATTATGTTTAGATGTCACTCGTCTTTGTTTTTTCAAGCACTGGAGAGAAATAGCTCAAGTTTCTGACAGCCAAAAAAAAAAAAAAGGTAAAAATTGATGCTATGATTGAGTTTAAGACATTTAAAGTCTCCAAACTATTGAACGTTAGTGAGACTTATAAGCTTAACTCCAAGGAACCCCTTTGATAGTCCCTGATCAAAGTAGAAGTCAGCTTGAAGTGATTTTGTGTGTGTCACGTCGGATGCATGGATTGCGATTTCAAAGCTGTTTCACTATTTTGGATGATTAATTCAAACCCATACCCTAATATTTGTAGGAAGGGTTTGGGTTTTTTTTTTTGTTTGCTTTGTTTTGTAGGTTTTTTTGGTTGTGGTTTTTTTTTTTTTTTTTACTTTGATCATTTTTGAAACTTTCATTAGTTTTGAATATGTTTCCATCTTAATAATTGAAAAACTTCAGACAAGTTTTGCGTTCTTCTGCCAGGAGAGCAGAATGCCGAGAAGAGAGGCTTCAAATTGCAGTTTTTAACCGAGACACCCAAAGCACCTGCCACTTTCTTCTGCCTCTGGGCACAGCCTGATACTGTGGGGTCTGTGGTCACCAGCTGGGATCCTTTCTCTTGCAGCCCCACAGATAATGTAGAAATAGATGTGTACTTGTGGAATTCTGAGGATGTAAAAACGTTTCAGATTCGTCAAACCTTCAAATACTTAATATTTATTAGATATATTGTATTAAATATATTTATATTTATTAGACATCCTGTATAACCCACCTTTGTGGGTCATACAGACTTTTAAGTCCCATGAGAAGATCCAACTGTTCAAAAATAAAAGCAATACCGGAGTCCTTCAGCACCGTAAACAAATATTACTTCACTCCCAATGTTGTACAGAGAGAGAAAGTACATTTTGAGGACTATTAATGCAGAGACTATTAAATAAACTGCAAGTAAATTTTGCTTATATTTTATTCATGCTAATGTTGTTTGTATTTTTCAGGGTTTTTTTGGTTAATTTAGTTCAGTAATTCATGCAGCATCTGCTGTCATAAATATTTTTTTAAAAGAGATGATATTTCTTAGCTTGTAAACACAAAGGCAATGTTACCTCTTGCAATGGGAGTAGGAAGGAATATTTATTTTTACCTGTATTTGCTGTATTACAGCTCTCATTCAAAGTGCGATAACTTTAAAAAGACGAAGAATTATCTTGTGTAAGTGAATCAATCTGGCTGAAAAACTGAAAGTGTTTTTGAGGAACTGGGCGCAAAATAGGGTCCTTCCTCCTGGCTGAAGACCTTGAAATTAAAATGTTTTGCTTTTCTCTTCAGGTAGGTTTTTATTTTTGCTGCGAAGTGTGTTTGAAATGTCTTTCTTTGCCCTTCTCAGAGGGGAAGAGAGAAAATGTGGAATGTTTCTCTGCCTTCCCTTTGCACGTTTACCTTTAAGGTTGCAGTAAAACATGTGGTATGTAGGTTTTGGGGCGGGGGGGGAGTGGTGGGTTTGTATGGGTTGGGGTTTTTTAATTGGGTTTTTTTTTNGATAATTTACTTTTCTTGGGTTGTTTGGGGTTTTTTTTGGTGGGATGAAGAGTGATGTCCGAAAGAAAGAGGTCACAGGGTCTCAGCCTCAACACCAGGGCATTACTTGCTGTCTAGCAGAATCTTGTGTTCCTAGCTGTCATCCTCGTGGCTGAATCATTATCTGTTCTTCTAATTCCAACTTCCAAGAGAACCAAAAATTTTCATCTATTGCTGTGGCTGGCATAAAGAAGGCTAACTTTCTGTGAAATGTCATCTATCGTGCAGTGCCTAATTATGTCGCCTCGAGGCTTGACCCCTCTTCGCTGTGACAAGCACACTTTGCAATTTTCTCAGATTTTCAAACCAGAATAATAATTAAAAAAAAAAAGTGATCTGGTTATAATTGAAGGAAAAGGAAAGGAGTGGGAAAGAGAAGCATTCAACTCGTCCCGCGGCGACGGTGTAACTGTATTCCTACACACCAGGCGTGACGCCTTACCGAGGCTGCAAGTGTCTAATGACTTTTTCTGTAAGTAAGGTTTGCTGGAGCTGAAAGTCTGTCTTGTTGCCTCAGGAAGACGAGATTTTCAACTAGTCTTTTTCTTTTGTCCTTCCCATGTGCTTCAACAGTCCGAACTGCAGATATCTGCTTTCTAATTGCTCCTACTTTTGGGACTTGTCTACGTGAAAACGCTTTTCCTTCCCTGAAGGACTGGTTCACTCTACACTTGACATGGCTCACAAATGATATTTCCTCCACTGGACTCACCTATTTTTTTTTTCAGGGAGTAACTTCTGAGCTCAGGAGTAACTGTCGTCTTGCTGGCTCGTGTAGGCTTGTGCAGCTGAGGGAGAGGGAAGAGGTGGTGGGGAGGGAATCAGCAGTCAATGAAAAGTAAAATCCTTTCAAAATCTGAATTCTTATATCTGACATTAATTCTGCTTAGCTAGTAAAGATTTAAAACTTTGTCCCTCGAATGCAATATATAATCTGCTAGATTTATGTTAAAATAATCACCAGTGTGAGCAAGAAGACTTCTCAGCTTGGCCTATATTTATCCTTGCGGCTGGCTTCGTTACCCGCTGTACCAACTGCTTTTCTGAATTTCCCCGGCGCCTCTCGCCAGAACCTGCCCAGGGGCAGAGCACAGATTTGCCCCCATGCATCGTATGGGGTCAGTGCTGGAAGAAGCGGTAAGCTAAGTGAGTTGCCAGGCTTCAAGACACAGCAATTGCCGCTGTATTTTCTTTTCTTTCTCTTTTTTTNTGGCAGCCGTCACACAGTACCTTTTATTTTGAAGGCAAACTGAGTCCAGGGCTGGGAAGGTGGGGGTGCCTGCGCAGAGGCTCGGCCCCAGCTGGAACTCTGCAGGACCAGCTCGTGCCTGAGTGCTCACCACCCCCTGCCCCAGGCAGACACCTTCCTCCCCAGCCCCACGAGAGAAGAGTTTGTGTCTGGTTTCCACCGAGCCTCCATGTTTCTTGTTCCTTGCAGCCTCTCCTTTAGGCACTATGAGCCTGTCTTTGGCCCTGCAGATGCGGAGGAGATTACAGTTGTGTTGGGGCATCCAAAATTGATCCCACCTGTGAACACTTTAATATTCAGCCTGCTACAGAGGAGGGGCGGTCAGCTCCTGTTATCTTTTGAGGAGAGAAGGGTGGTGTGAATCTTTGTCTACCATCCATAACCGAGCTCCTCTAACTTTCTTTTGCTTTTTAGATTTTATTGTAAGCACTTAGAAGATGTGAATAAAGCCACAGGTTGGGAACAGGTCTCTGTGTTAGTGAGTACACGTGCAATGTAACTCAGTCTTGTTTGCACGTGTGGGTTTGTTCTATACCGGGTAGCTCAATTTGCGTGTACAAAATGCCTAAACCTTAGTCGTGTGACTTTTTATAATTGCTTGGCTTTTACATGTAACTTGGTTCTGTGTCAGCCAAATACCACCTTAATTGGAAAACAAAATATGCATCCTGGCACCTAATGTTTCCATTAGCTTGTTTAAATAGTCTGCAGATTTGGAGTTGGGCCAGATTGTTTATTCAGAGTGTATTTTTAATTGGATTATTGGTACGTAATAATTGAGATATCACTGATCCATTATTAAAGTATAGATGTGTTTGAAAGTGTTCTGACACATCCCAGAGGAGTTTAATTGAAATGTTTACTCCTGTACAGCAGTATAGGCCTTTCTTCTTTCCATGCTAAATAATTAAAACCAAATGGTTTGATGGTATATTTAATATATACCTCTTCCGTCAAAAATAGATTTATCTTTTGTTCTTGTTTGAGGTGTATCTGTGAGGGTTGGGTTTTTTTTCATGTATAAAGCAAGCCATTGTTTTCCTCTAAACCTTCAGAATGGATATCCTCATTTTTGAAATAGGAAATTGAAATAAGGACACCTTTTGGCCAGAAAGCTAGGAAATATTTGTTTCTTGGAGTGCGCTTCCTTTGAAAACTGACCAATTGTTTCCGCTTTTGTATTTTTAATCTTTTAGTCAAGTGTAAAGAGAGAAGTTGCTAAAAGATAAATCCATTCTCAGTCCAAGAAATGACCTCTTGCTATCGCTTAACACCCGAGTAGCACTAAGAAGCACTTTTGAGGAACAGCTTCAAATGATTCTTGAAAACGCACCTGTATTATGCCAACTGGATCATCCTTTGTGACCCTTTCAAAAGGAGAATAGATTTAAGAAGCCTGGCTTTCCCCTTCTGAAAAGGCACGGTGTGGGGTCTTTTAGCCTGCCCCCCACCCTGCCCCCCACCCCCCCCTACACAGGCTTTTTCTTGTACAAACCCTGCTGCATGGGCTCTACCTGCTAATTTGGCAGGAGGGCATTGGAAAAAAAGCGAGGCCTGAGCGTTGCCCTGCTCACCTGTGGCTTCCCTGGCAGCTTGTGGGGGAGCTGCCATGGAGGCGGCTCGGTGCCTGCCGAGAGCGTGGGAAGGGTCTGAGCTGCTGGATCCACTCCGGCCCCAGCAGAGCCCAGTCCCATGGGAGCCGCACCGGCTCGTGTCCGCCCCTGTCATCATGTTACGCGCTCCTGGTCATGCCTGTCTCTGGTCGACGTTAAGGCACAGCTCGTGGGCCTGAAGTCTGTGCAGAAAGTTGCTGGTGAAGAATAAATGAACAACAAATAGAAATGTATAGAATGGGACTCGTCCAGTCATACATCGCTGTGAGTCCATCGCTTTATTCTCAGCCTTTTCCTGGCTGTAGGTATCTCCCACCCCATAAAGCTTCTGCCTATGCTCAGTTACCATCCTTTGAAATAGCTGTCTTAGTGGATCCTTTGGAGCTTTCTGGCCCAAAGGACTTGCCAGCTCAGACCCAAGCTGGCCTCTCTAGGAGAGGCGGCTTCTTTCTCAAATCTCTTTTCTCTGTGTTCTTGTCTGGAAGGATGTAATCATGCCCTGTCACTCAGAGCTGCTCTGTACTTTGGAGAGAGTAATGACATTTCTCCACACTTCCCTTCTTGAGCGATGTGCTGAATGCTTTTTTTTTTTTTTTTTCTTCAGTAAAGTTCATGATAAAGCTAATACTGTTTTAAGCAGGCATTGGCTTCCAGTAGCTGTTACTTGCCCAGCCAGAATCCGCTGGGTTTGTGGTGGGGGTGTCAGTGGTTTTTTGTAAGCAACTGTATAAATGTGTCAGCCCAGTTAAAGTCCCTACAGCAGACTTTGGAGCTCTTCTCCCAAAGCGATGAGGTGAATGTGTGCTGAGGACTGGAGCCTAAGGGAACAGCAGTGTTGCATGTTCTCCCCAGAGCAGCGTTTAAACCCCAAACCAAAGTCTGGAAGTTAGTCACGCAACTTTGAGCTAAAGATCAGCCTATGTAACTGGAAGAAAATGGATTTGTTTTGCATGACTTCAGTGGCTGTTATGTTGACGTTTATCTATATGCTTTTAAAAAGAAAAGGGAAAAGGACAAAAAAAAAGAAAAAGGAACATGCTGTCTTGCTGCTAGATGGAGGTCCCCCTCAGGAGCATGGAAGGGTAATGATCTTTCTGTGATCCTGTGAGTTTCCAGCTGGGATCTGAACCACACCATTGCTGAGTCAAGAGTGACCAAGGGTACTGAGGCAGAGAAAATGGCATGCAGCCCGTCTGTCCCTCACTGGTCTCTTGTGGAAGGCATTTTTGTCAGATGCTGTTGAATATTTGAGAAGGCTAGAAAGTGGCTTTGTCCTTTTAAGCTGCTTCCCCTTCCTACCTTGCCTATCTGGCAAACATTTTAGCTGTTGATACCAACTGTGTGTCTAGATCCTTTCGTCATTTTCTTTGTTAATCTGAAATCTTAAATGTTCTGCGGGTTTAGGGTAAACCCTTTGTTTCCAGTTCCTGGGCAAAATGTTTTTGTTTGTACAAGTGTCTAATCAGAGGAATGAAGGCTCTTTTCTTTAATGACACCTATTGCTGAAGACTTGCTGCCCCTGCCTGTAGAGCAGTGTTTCTGATGGGAGGAAGACAAAACACTTTTAGTCAAATATAATGATAAGTTCATTCCAGAATATCAGAAATTACCCTCTGCGGTATTGCCTCCCTTGCTTACCAAAGTCACCAGATTCTTCTAGTTTGAGGCATGTCCAAAACGCCTACTCTGCTGTAAAAGTTAGTTATGGAGGAGCTGGGAACCACCTCCCACTCAGCATAAAAATCCAAAATGCCACCTCCATAGCTTCTTAACTCCTGTAACCCCCTTGTCCGGGCCAGGATAAAGAGTCACTGCCCTCCCTTTGTCTTGGTTTGACTCAAGTTTCCTTCAGCTAGAAACAGTCGATAGCTGTTGCCTTCTCTATCCCGGCGCAGCTCTCTGACAGTGGAAGCCGCCTGTCTGTACACCGAGCACCCGTGGGTACCAACTGCTCGGTCACGTCTCAAAGCAGGAAACCCTTTCCCTGTTTGAGATGACAAGTCACCCACTGCCGCTGTGGTTCTTGCAGTCACAATAATCAGTATGGGCGTCACAATGAGAATACAGCAAAGGGGACCCTCTTGGTCTCTCCTAAGTTACCATAGAAACTGACTGTTAATGGAGAGAGGTAAAGATATATACATGTTTGGTTTTGGTTTTTTTTTTAAATATATATTTTCAGAGTGATCTTGCTGAACAGATTTTGAGGTTGACTGTGAAATATGGCCTTTTATAGCATTCACAGCCGCAATCGGGGTACTTCCACGGGGTGGAAACTGTAAGAAAATACAGCCACCCCAGGCATACAGATAACCAGCACAGTTTTATGAGTTATCAAGGTTCTTAAACATGGAAAAAAAAAACCCAATTTCTGTGTAGAAGGAGCAAAAATACCCTGGAGGATAGTACGAACAGAAGTTTCAGCTCTTACCTCAGAAGTCGAAAGAATGAAAATGTATCTGAGGTAGTTTTTGTTCACGTGTGGCATGGACTCACTCTTTTATCTGTTATAGTGCCAATGGTCAACTTGAATCCTGGGTTGTTTAAGAATAGGTAAAGCCTCAGCAGCAACATCTCTAATTCAACTTGGTATTTCTGGAAGGAATTGTCTTTTTTGCAAGAAACTTGTTTCCTGGAGAAGGGACCAATTAAAACCTAGTACTCTACTTATACATCCAGATATTAGTATTCTTATTATAATATTACAAGAGCAATTTAGGATTTAAGAAAAAAACCAATCACACCAGGATGATGCAGAAGAATAGATACAGTCAATAGTGAGAGGAAGGCCACAAGAATGTTTTGGAAATGTAGGGACAAAAGACAGGATGGTTTTCTTTCTTGCAGAAAAATTTACTAACTCTCTGCCTTTATCAATCACTTATTTCCTCCAGAAGAGAAGAGACTCCCAAGAGGCGCTCTGGAAGCCTCTATGCCTCTCCTTCACCCAGGATTTACAGTCCTTGGTAGATCACCAGCACCAGTGTGCTGTTTCTTAAATGAATCTTAAAGGGCTCATTTCCTTAGTTATATTCCCGTTTTATTTAATTACACTTCCTGAAGAGAAGCCATTCTATTTTATGTCTAACCCTGCTGCCTGCATGGGAAGTGAGAGGTAGGATAGAGCTAATAAAAATCTATTGCAATTAAGCCTTTTGTGGCAGTAACGAAGCTGTGACCATACCACCATGATATCTGGAAAATATGTTTCTCCAACACTGTTTTATTTGCTTTTGTTCTTTGAAGACTTCAAGCAAAGCGTTTTATAAAAAGTTATTTAAAATTTTAGCTTTAGAAAGTAGTGCCTTTTTTTTTAAGGTTTTACTTGCTGCAAAATTTCCTCTGGTTCAAACTCCTTTGTCTGGAAAGCTTGAAATTAGTGCTGTTTAACGGAAAGAAATCTTTCCCTGACTCTGAAGGGGGAATTTAGTGTTTACTCCGAGAGAGACTGTTTTTAACCTTTTATTGCAAGTAAGCAGGCAGGTTAGAGGGAAGCTGACTGATCTTTTAGATGCACCACCTCCAGGTTCCCAGGATACAGACCCCCTCTGTCTGAATGGGTGAGGGAAAGCAGAATTTTTTCTTGGTATTTACAAAATGCCCGTTATGAATTTTGCAACTGTTTTGTCCCTCCTTAAGGTGGTAGCGTGGCCCTGTCTGTGCATGTTCGGAGAATTACTGCTTCCCTCGTTTCTTAAGTGTGTCTCAGCTGGGACACAAAGCCAAGCTTAGTGCAATAAGCCTGTTAGAGTTTCATCTTTTTAGCCAGCTGCTGTTATACGTAGAAGTGGTTGAGAACTAGAGGTAAAAAGATGAAATTGGTTGGATAGCTGTAGCAGTCGATAGCAAAGAGTAAAAGACAAAAGAAATGATAAAACCATGGTCTTTACCAGTCTGATAGCTTCTCCGCAGCCTCCCCACCAGCGCATGCTCTTGCTTAATCTCAGCCCTAACAGATATTGATCAACGAAATTACTTTTCAAGGTCATGGCTCCGGACAGAGCCTTGCACCAGAGATCAGCAGCACCTGCTCCGCAGGCGGAGTGATGCCCAAGGCAGCCTGTGAGGATGCCTCCTCCGGCAGCTCTGGAGGCTGTGACCTGCCTTGATGATGCCAGAGACTCCTGAGGGTTGTTTGGATCACCCAAATGCTGCCTGAGAGCAGTGCGACCCTGGGGCTTTTTAAATTTGAGCTGCATGGAGTAACCCAAGCTTTGTCTGAATTTAAAGGGACAATTTTGACCATTTTTTGTGAGGGTTTTTTTTTTGTCTGTGTTTATTTTTAATGTGAGATTCTGAGGATGGCTGTTTCTTACTGTACGTGAACTACTTGATCTTTCAGTTCATAGTCAAAAGATTTTCATTTTAAAGTTTCACGAGTTTAGCGAAGAATCTTTAAATTGAATGGTGCCTTTGCGAAGTTTGTCTGTGGATAAACTGAGTGAGTTTAATTGCTGCCGGAAGACTTCCTCCCCCAATTAAAAGAGGGCGTGAATCTAATTTTCTTGGAATGCAAAGTACTGGGAAAATTATTACAAAAGATGTTAGTTTGTTCTTGTATTGAGAGTTAACAATGGGACTGAAAAAAACCCAAACCCAACTTTGGTGAAATATTTTCTGTCCAGTAAATATTACTTAATTCCTTCCAAATGACAAAATGCCTTCATCATCAAGGGCAGCTGAACTGCATGGGAACAGACACTGGAGTCATTTTTGGCTACAATAGATTGAAAAGCTGCTTCCTTGAATAATGATAGCAAAAAACTCAGAACTTAGTTACAAAAGGTTAAGGTTTGGGAGTCACCCAAGCACACTATTTTGGGATGCTGTAAAATTTGGAGCGTAAAGTAACTTTTGTTTTCCCTGGAAAACCACAGTGATGTCCCCAGCCTTTGCACTGAAAACATTCTGAAGTGAGGCCAAGCTGCTTAAATTCCCCTCTGTTGGGTGAGCTGGGTGTATAATGAAAAAGACAATGAAGTAACCCGATAGAGAGCATCTTTTGTAAACTCCGATTGCTTCATTTTGCAGTGAGAGACCTAATAAGCGCCAGGGAGGTCCTTCAGTGTTATCATGTTATTTTTGGTGCAAAGGGGTGGCAAAAAATGAAAGCCTACCAAGTTCAACCTCTTACAGAAACCATCTCATTAGCTTTTTGGGTTGGACTTGGGCTCAATGCGCAAGTAGTGTCTTAAGCCATTTGACAGCCCTATCTCTGGACAGTAGCCTGTTTTCTGGGGTAAGTTGGTGCATCTCCAGTGATGCTGTAATTTGTATTCTCCTATACTGGGGAATAGCAATAGCAAATGGAGTTCTGGGGGCCTCCCTAGCATCCCCAAAACAGCTTATTTTCCTTCTGTATGCCTGCCCTGTGAACATCAGGGCAAGAGCTGTCAGGCTTGAGTAGATTTTATAAGCACACCTCCAGTTGTGTGTGACAGAAAATCAGCTGACACATAATCGATTTATTTCTCTGGTGCAAAGAAATAATTGGTCGCAACTGGTTACCATTTCCTAATGATCTCTGTGCATTGAAAGAGTCATCAGCTTTGTTCCGTGTAATTGCATTCTTTAAATGTGGCTATTTGTGGTAGATTATAGCTTGCAACTACAAATGCATTTGAGTAGACAGCAGATGAAGTCCATTGGTTCTCCTTTTAGCCTTACCCAAGCAGCTTCCTTGGTTTTAGTGCAGTGATCTGGCTTACCTCCATGGGAGGAGGAGGTAAAAGCATTGTCGGAGGTGCACTCCAATTCCACAAAAAATATCCTTGGCTTGATTCTTCTACTTCTTGAGTTATATATCAATATAATTACAGAAACTTCAGCTTCCACTGCTGTGAAATATTCCTCAGAAAACTGCAGAGTTAGCAATACAAACTATTCAGGCATCCTTTCATTATGTACTGCATGTTTTACAGAACACTTAAAACAAAAGACACACCAAAACCCCCACAGATCTCCTGTATTAGTATAGAGAGTTGGGGAAAGTCTTTGCTGCCTTCACTATAGGCTGTATCATTCTAAAGTCAATACTGATCCTATTTTCAGTGCATCAGGCAACTTATGAACTCAAAGAGCAGAAGGTGCCATTTTTAACCTTTAGTTCTTATGTAGTAATATAGGCTAGTTAGCTATTTTTTCCAACTTATTATAAGACTCGAGTGGTAATTCAGTCTTTATGCCAGCTTAATCTTCAGCTCAGTGACTGCCAATTACTAACAGAAACACACTGATGCCGCTTTAGCAATTAGGATCTCAAGGTCAAACAGAAATGAGAAGTGACCCCTCTTCTTTTAAGGTGCCCAGGCCTGAGACACATAGGACTCATTTCCAAACACTGATCTTGCCTCATTGAAAAAGAGCTGTACCCTTCAAACTTTCCCAAAATCTTAATGACTGTTCATGTCTCCTGCTCTACCTCTCTAATACTTGAGTAACCTGTTTTTTCATTTTGAATGCTTTTAACGTACTAATAACTACCACCTGTGTGTCTGAAAACATGCTAGGTGGATGCCTCTGGATGGAGAACATGGGGCTGACTCACACTGAGCTCACAGCGAAGCTCTCCCTCCAGGAAACCCGCAAGGTCTTTCTTTATACCTGTGTGGGTGACTGTCTGTAGGTACACACACAGAGATTAAAAACACGGTGAACACGGTTATTCTTTATGTAAATTAAAGGATTTTTTCTCACTTTTAAAGGAGCTCCTTTAAAAAAGGTGTTGGGCAGGGGGATGCTTCCCATGTGGTGTTGTGTTAACTAGCAGTTACGTTTCTGACTCAGGAACAGCGCTGGTTAAATGTGAGCTCCAGAACACGTTCCCACCCGCATCCCTGTGCAGCAAGAGTCAATTGATACACCTCATTTGAAAGAGGGATTGGGCATCCATCACGTTTCGCAGGAAAAGGATCCTCTCTGCTCCTCACTGAGAAGTAGAGGAGATGACAAATCAAACCCCATGTATTTATTTTCACGTGCCAAGGGGTGTTTACTCCCTGAAAGCAGGCATCTCTCCACAGGCCCTGTGTCTCGTTCTCTTCTAAAAGTGATGACCTCGGCTTACAGCCAGAAGAGTTACCTTTACTCAGAAGGGGAGCTCTGGACTCTTTTCTCCAGCTCTAAAGCATCGCTCCGCTGATAATCATCCCTATGTTTTTGTGGAGAACTAGTATCCGAAGGTCAAACTACTTGAGAACCCAGAGGAAACTATACGAGTGTCATTGAAAAGGAGAAACTTAAGGCCTGTACCTAAGGAGCCTTCCAAATGTCAGACCCGTGTACAGGCAAGGTGATAAACTTAAAGAATGTGCTCCTCTGAGGCCATGCCCAGTAACACATCGCACACAGTCCTAGCGCTCATGAACCAAAAATCCTGTCCCTTGAAACCGCAAGCCCTGGCTTCATTTCTTACCTTCAATTTGCTGCCAACATATGCAAATGTAGATAGCAAATGCAGTATGGTTTTTATGTGATTGTGCTAATAGTTTGCATGAAAGAAGATACCACTTGCAGCACGTATAGGCAATTTAAGAACTTTTACAGTGAAATACCATTAGCAGATGGCAGAGGAATGTTATGAGTTGCACAAAGTCCAGGTGTAGTAGCTAAGCAACGGCCTTGCATACTTCTTGCCTTTTGGGGACAGGATTCATGCAGGGGGGAAAACAACAGCTCATGTTAGTGTCAGAGCTAATTTGGCTGAGTTCCCCATCCAGCTGCTTCCCTTCTTTTACCCTCTTACAGGTACCTTTTATTTTACACTTCCCAGTTCCTCGTGGCTGTTCAGAAGTACTCCCTCCGTGCCCAAATGCTGTTGGGGGGAAACACCTTGTGGCCCTGGCTGGAGCTGTGCAGCCCTGTGCTGGCATGGGCAGCTGTGGCCCTTGGGGCCGTACCCTGTCCGCCCACACCTCCCTGTGCAGTGGCATCCGTGTTTGTGCAAGAGAGCTTGTCTTGGTAGTTAGTACTTTCTAAAACTTGGTCTATCTTAGTTAAAGTTATAGCAAGAAAAAAGCGAGTGAAATAATTTCTATTTCTGCAGCTCAATTTCCTAATCCTCCCTAAACC
Source organism: Rynchops niger (assembly GCA_013400035.1). NCBI lineage: Eukaryota > Metazoa > Chordata > Aves > Charadriiformes > Laridae > Rynchops > Rynchops niger. The sequence continues at coordinate 392,316 of VXBH01008014.1, forward strand.
CTCGGTGTGCTGAAGTGCCTGGATCTGTATTACTTGTTTCATGAGAGGGATGTAGCTGCTTTTGAGGAACTTGACTTTTTGGTCCATTGTTAACAATTTTTCAGTGGGAAGTGGCACAGTGGGATCTCTGTCTGGGTCCTGCCCATCTGCCAAGCCTGCTGTCGTGGGTGCTGCTATCATTGTTTTCTGGGAGGCCTGAGGTGAAAAAGTTAAATTCTTATGGGTCGACCCCAAAGGTCCTTGAGAGAGATTTCAAGGCTGTCCCTCTGATGTGTTTAAAGGACAGTAGAGGAGCAGGAACAAAGATAAAAATAAGCATTGTGGGAAACCTTATTTGCTAACTTTCTTGTGTCAGTCCAGTGCTGCTCAGGTCAGCCCAGCCATGGCTGCGTGCCCCTGTCCTGTCAGTGCTCCTCAAGGGAGCTGTGCCCATGCCCTTCCCACCCCTTTTGTCACTCTGCAGGTGACCGGCTTTCAAGCCAGCAGATATTTGGGAAGCCTCTTTTATTTGTGCAGCTTCTGGTGCTTGTGCATGACTTGGCCTCTTCAGCCACAGTTGTGAGTCCATGCTAGGACAGCTTGCTCACCCACCTCCGTGTCTATAGGCTTCCAGCACCCTGAAGGAGGGTGGCAGGTAAAAGGAGGGACTGCAAGAGTTTAGACCCTCGAGCAAAAGTGCCATACCAGACTGAGCAGCCCCAGGAAAAGGGAAAATGGAGGGGGAAAGGGGACTTAAGCAGAAGAAAGTTTGTTCCCTCTGCCCTAGGCTCGGAGGTGGCCCTGCTGCCTGCAGGATGAGCAGGCAGTAAAGAGGATGAAAGTGTCACCTCAGCCCTGATGTGGGGCCAGCTACAACTCACTGCTACAGCACTGGTAGCAACTTCTGTTATTTGGCCTTTCCTAGTTAAAAAAGAGGGGTTTGGAACAATTAAAGTCAATTAAAAGTGAATGCAGAAGTGACAGAGAGAGATATCTGTAGCAACTAGGAAGAAGGGAAGGAAACAGGAGGTGTCTGAAGTGGCTTACCCCCTCAAAGCCTCATCGTTACCCCATCTCTTTTGTTCTTTCTCTATTATTTTCCCTCTTCTTCTAATCATTGTTGTTTTCCTTGGGCATTGCTCCTTTTGTTGAAGGCAGGTTTTCCGGCCAGGAGCAAAGGCCTTAGTATCAGACTTTATGGAACAAGTTGTACAGCTGGTGTGCTGGACATCACCTGCTAGAAGGAGTATCTACTCCAGAAGCTTCCAAACCCACCAAGAATATCATGGCATCTAATGTTTTTGAAGGTGGTGCTGTGTCAGGAGCTTTGTGTATGACTACACAACTATTCCTTGTGGGTTGTTACTCAGCAGTAGTCTTGGAATAGTGAGGTATAGTAGAGGTTTGGTGATTTAGAGGAATTTTGAGGCTTGTCATGTTTTTAAAAACTATAGGAAAAAAACCCCCCACAACTTCTTATGGTTTCCCTGAGAAAGCACAATGCATACAGACAGACAGCAACTTGAAAAATCCGCAGCAAACCTCACAGAGGGAATTCAGTGACATCTTTTTCGCTGAAAATATCCCTGGTGAATCGCATTATGTGGCTATCAAATTTGACACTATTCCTTTTTAGTAAGTGTCTAAAGAGATAAAATTAACTTGGCTTGTAAAATCCAAAATTATTAGCAGAAAAAAAATCCAAAAAGGTACCTACAGCAGAAATAAGTTTCAAAAATGAAGCCACCTGTTTCCAGGCAAGTTGTCTTGTAATTTTGCGGTACTAAATCCTTGGTGAAAAGCTTGTACTCATCCTTAGTGCAGGAAAGGAAGATTGGAGACATTTCTAGCCTGAGTTAAACATCGCTACTTCTTTACATATTGTTAACTGCTGACCATAAATACTGCATATTGCTTCTAATTATTCATGTTTCGCATCAGCTTCGAAATCAGTGAAACTCTTCCCCTATATAATTAGGAAGAAAGGCTATAGTGTCCCAGGAAGGTACCTCGCAGTGCCACTGTCTGCCTTTTCTAGCAAAAAGCGTGAAGTAGAGCAGCCCCTGGCAGACAGGAGTGTATCAAGATAGATTGCCAAACATTTACAAAATAGATCAAGCAGAACAAGAACTTTGTTTGAGAAATGTTATATTAATGCTTTGCTAGACAGACCTCACTCCCGTAGAATATTAATAGACGAGGCATTATTTGTTAAATAAAGGGTGGATGGGCGTGGATGTGTGTGTCTATACCCATATATTATAGAAGAACATTTATTCTGTATCATTTTATAGAAGGTAAACCCCTCTAGCTTTCAGAGCAGGGGGCTCTTTCTAATTGACTACAGTCACTTGCTACAGAGATACCCAGAGTTCCCCCAGATACTGTATGAGATGCTTAATTGTGTTAATGTGTTTAAGACTGTAATGGATTGGAAGAAATCTATCAAGTTCTCCAGGTAAAATCCAAACAAACCAAACCGCCCCCTGCCCCCCCACCCCCAAATAAACCTCCAAATGAAATCTTTTTAGTTGGAAACTACCCTCCAGTGCTGGTAGCTGCCTCTGGTGTTTCCTCTCCATCCTAGAGAGGGATGCTCCTGTGGTTTGGAGCACAAAGCAGTCAACTGCCAAGTGATGGCACGGGTGTCTCCAACCCCCAGGCTCTTTCAGAGAGCACAGACTACATGCAGAAGACTGCTGTAAGTCTTTCCTAAGTTAGCAGGCCTTCAGTGTTTTGGAGGGCTACCAGGAATAACGTAAGGTGTTCGAGGCTTCACTTGAAAGAGATCCATGTGCTGCCACTGGTTTGCCAGTGGCAGCGCTGAGCCGGCCCCGGTGGTGGCTGACCTTGCGATGCTATTCACAGACGTGTGCCGTTTCCAGTATTTTCCTTCTGGCAAGCAGGAGGAAGGAGCACGTACCAAAACCTTTTTTATGTCTATCTTTGACATTTCATAGTGAGTGCATTTGTTCATCAAGTGTATGTGATTTATAGGTACTGTGCATTTGTGATGTGCTGCGCTCTCTATATACAAGGGATTGCCTGTAACGTTGGCAGCAGCAGAGAAGCCTGTGGCTAATCCTGGTAATCCCCCTGACTTGTTTATGTTGTACATATTTATCTGCTGTAAATGTATGTCTGATAGGCCAGGAGTTCAGCGAAAACGAATTTGTGTCTAACCTTGTAATACCATAGCTGCTGCCAAATGAGTTCTCGGGAGCAGAGGTCTCTGCAGCCTTAAACGCTGCTGGGAGTGCTGCTTACGCAGCCCCGCTAGCGCTTAAATAAGCCTCCTCCGTGCAAACAACCCTTCCTTATGGGACGCGGGGTAGATAGTTTGTGGTTACGTGTTGGCAGTAAAGCTCAGGATCTGGTGTGCACCTTGGGTCTGTGGCCTGGTGTTACGTACAGCTTCAGCTCAGCCTACATCCCAGGCTCGCAGCAAACTATATTATTTAAGTTGGCTCAGGCCACTTTTATACCCATTACTGAGATTTACGGCAAACTTGTGCTCCACAGAACTGAGGCAGGGTTTTGTCGAAGACTTTGCGAGTTCCTGTTAGCTACAATAAAGGTATTATTGCTGCTGGTCCTGTTATCATCAGATGAATTACTAACGTGTCGCTCAGCGCGTGCCTGCAGCTGCAAATGGGACGGAGATGGCTGGCCGTGTCTGAAAACCTCTGCGGGAGGTAGATAAATGGCAGAAGTTTAGAGCCAGGCTTGGCTTGGAAACAAACTTCCACTGAACCAAAAGAAGCACACGGACTTTTCAACGCTTGTTCGTTTGACTTCACTGCAATTAAAACTAGGCACGTGAATGCTCAGGGGCCGGAGGGAGGTCTCCAGAAATAGCACAGGAATTTAGAGCATCCCAGGGATAGGGATGCCGCATGACTAGCAGGTGCCTTTTTGGCAAACAAGTTGGGGTTTGCGTCATGTTTCCACTCAGCTGCATACCCTGGTTCTTTTTTTTTGGGAGGGGTCAGTGCTGGTCTTCATTTAGAAATGCTGTCCTAAGAAACACTTTGTTCTCCAACTGATATTCTCTCATAGAAAGCTTTTGCTTTAATAAGTCCTCAGTTTGAAAAGGGAAAGAACAGCAAATTTTTTATTTTTTTTTTTTTAAGGAAGGTTTCTGACCTGCTCTATTTCAAAGGATGTGCTACTGTGAAGGCTTGGATAAGTAAAGCTCCCGCTATTACTTCTCACCAGAGATCCTAAATCCTTTACCACTTGAGAGCCAAATCAAAGCTCAATTCAAGTGAGAGTCTGAGGCTTTTGCTACTGTGGGATGTGATGTTTCCAAGGCACCTGTCTGTATGTGGGGAAGCCCCAGGTAAGCTGTGATGGTTGGAATTAAAGGTCTGCTCCAAAGCCAAGAGACTTCAATGGGTCTCCAATTAGCCCTTGTGGTGTGCTTTTTCTCTTGGTGGGGAGTTGACAAGAAGGTCATAAATAAACCTGGCTCAGCCTCAGGGAGCTGCTTTGGATTTCGTTCAATCACGGGTGAGTGCTTTCACTCTTCCAGCCTGCTTTTTCCTCTCATAATGTATATAGGATGACCAAAATCTGGGTACCACACTTAGGAAAAGGCGATGTGGGAAGGTCTCTTGTGGACAGGTTGGTAAATTGAGCACCGTGCCCAATCTGTTCTGTGAGCTGCAGATCCTTTTATCTGTTATCTGTGGCCCCACGGGAGAGGAGAGTTTATTTACAAGTTACGATGAAATTAAAGTTGGAGAAACAAGTTGGCTAAAAAGACTGCAACAGGGATGGTCATGGATCTTGGAGGAGTAGGTGGATTACACAGAATCACAGAATGGTAGTGTTGGAAGGGACCTCTGGAGATCATCTAGTCCAACCCCCCTGCCAGAGCAGGGTCACCTACAGCAGGTTGCACAGGAACGCGTCCAGGTGGGTTTGGAATGTCTCCAGAGTTGGAGACTCCACCACCTCTCTGGGCAGCCTGTGCCAGTGCTCTGCCACCCTCAAAGTAAAGAAGTTCCTCCTCATGTTTAGGTGGAACTTCCTATGCTCAAGTTGCAGTGTAACCAACCACTGTATAGTGGTGTTAGCTGCTAGGGGATTAAGTACGTTTCAGTAGGTTGATGCAGAAAGGTGATGAATATCTGAAACCTCCTGTGGGGCTGGAGCTTCCCAGCACCTCCTGGTTTTGGTTGCAACACGTACGTGGTTCATCTGCGCAATCAGCGCCTGACTGACTCTGCTGCTTTGTTATTTACTTGTGAAGTGCAGTAATGCAACATAAGCCTTAAGGCTCACTAAATTCCCTGTGCTCTCACAGGAAGGTACAACTTGCGCGTGCACTGAATTGCTG
>VXBH01008014.1:405584-557552 GCA_013400035.1 Rynchops niger
TGCTGTTGTGGAGTCTGTGTGAATTTCAACTTGTAAATCCTTCACCAGCCCTAAAAATTATGGAGATGGTTGAGGAAATGTTGTGGTTTTGGCTGGATTGGCCAAGCAGAATGNAGCGTGATGCAGATGGGATGGAATACCCTGTTGGACAGTTTTGGGTCACCTGTCCCATCTGCTCCTCCCTGTGGGTGGGACCCCTCTACACTTCTCCACTTCTGACCCTCTAATGGGGCCAAACAACGAAGTTAGCTGACCTTGGTTGTTATAGCAATAAGTCTAAGTAAGATCCTTTGGGCATACTGTTCCTTGGTATAATCAGGTCTTATCACTCTGAGACTGAACAGTGTCTGAACAATACGCTGCTAATTTCAGAGTTTAGTCAGTTAGAAGAGGCCCAGCTAAAAAGTAAAATTACAAATCAGAAATCTGGTTCTGTTTTACCTCAAACCAGGATAGGAGACAAAGAAAAGGTCTAAACAGTGCTTTGAGCTGTAACTGGAAGCTACCAGTGCTAATAAAAATGATGATGAATATAAATGTTTGTGGGCTGGTGGTACAGGGGCATCAGGGGGGTGAGGTAAGGAAAAGTGAAGAAAAAATGACAGCAGCTACCCAGTCTGTATAGAAATACCTTAAATCTAAATTAATGTATAGAAACAGTAGTAAGTTTCTTCAACTAGTCTAAAAAATGTAGAGGAAACAGGGAAATTCAAGGGTTAAAGCTAGAATGCAAGGATTCCTTAAATAAAAGCTGAGCCTTTTATAAGTCAAGAAAAACTCTGTATGCTCAAAAGAGATGCTTATAAAAGGATGCACAGCAAACCTTGGCACACTGTACAAAATAAACGCTAAAGTACCACTGACTAGAGTACTAATTGAAGCAGTGTGGTTCAAAGAAGCAAAAACCTAGGGAAGCCAAAGCTCAGCTTGAACTGCTGAAACAAAGGGAAAAAGAATCTATAGGAAAAAGAATTTATATGAAAGTACAAGGCAAAACAAGGAAGATTACCCTTGCTGAACTTGATAAAGAGCATGTCAGTAATTGGCACGGCACAATGCGGTGCCGTGGCAGAGCTCCCAGTCTGGTCCCAGTGAGCTGGTACCCCAGCGGCCACTGGCACAGGGATGGCAGCTCGGGGCTGGGCAGCAGTGCCAGGGCGAAGCAGAGTCCCTCTGCATGCGCCGCACCCAGCACAGATGCAGTTCAAGACCTTAAAAATGCCCTAAAGGATAAACAGGAATATTTCTGTGAGAACGGCAGCTGGCGAGTTTCATCCCAGGGTAGGCAGAATTTTATTGGTAATTATAAGCAACACGGAGAACCCACCAGTTGACCTCAGAAACCTCTTGCCTTGCACGTGACCCAACACTCGCAACATCGAGCGAGGTGGGATCAATCAGAGTTCCCACTCATTCAGGATCTAGGCAAATAAATATTTGCCTCGAGAGCAGGAAAACAGGCTTTCTCTTCCTGACTCTGCTCCAAAATTAACAGGGGCAAATGGCTCCAGATGTTGTCTGTGCTGGAAGGAGCTTTGATGTTCCTCTACATTTAGGAAAGCAAGGCATCATGTTGGCAGGTAATATCAGTAGTGAAGCTTCTCAGCCTCTTAGGCTACATCTTGTAGAGGATGTTACTCGTGTCTTGGCTAATAGATGAGCATTTCTCAGACATCGTAATGCTGCGGGGCACCTGCAGCAGAGGAACAAAATTTTTCCTCATTATTGCGCTTATGGCAAGGCGCAGACAGGGTGGCCTTTGCAGAGGTGTAAAGGAAGATTTCTTTCTTTCTTGTTTGGACGGGCTGTTATTTCCTGATTGCATTTAATTTTTATGAGGATTTGAAACTCATTGTGGGCTGTATTTCCTTCTTCTTGACAAGACGCCCCAGGCTAAGTTATTCCTTGTGATACATGCATTGCTCACCAAGACTGTGACAGTGTGTTTTGATCACTCGCTTTGCTCACAGTTGTGCCGCGCTCCCTTGCTTAGGCAGCAGGGTGAGACAGGGCACGGGGGACTGCTTTTAACCCAGGGCACCTGGCCATCTTCAGGGCATGTGTGGGGCAAGGAAAGGAAAGATCCTGGGGATGGGAGGCACGTGGTGCAGAGCTGGGTGGTTTAACTTCTCCTGAAGATCACGTAATGAGGAGGAGAGGGCAGCCAGGACATTGGCATTGGCTTCAGAAGTGATAGCAAGACTTTATTAGGGTCCAAAGTGCACTGTGCTGCGTCTAGTGATTCAGAAATTTATTGAACAAATAAAACCAAGTAATGAATTTGCCTGAAAAGACAAAGCAGGTAGGAGGACAGCTGGTCACCTTTGATTCCCGCCCCCTCCCCCCTTTTTTTTTTTCCTTGATCTACCTCGCTTTGAGCTGTATGCATTTCAGAAGTTAATTATTTTAGCTTTTTTGCAAAGCTCAGCGAAAGTTGTTTATAATCGTATCCATTTCAAACCTTCAGCCAACTCAAGGCCATGGTAAATACATATGTTACTAAAAGCAGTCACTCTTTTCAGGTGCTTAAAAAGTTTATTTGGAACTAACTGTAATATTATATGCAGCCAGGGCAGTGCTCAATAGTGCTTGACTACTAGAAATGTAAAGTAAGCCGGGAATGAGAAATGAAAGAAGAAACATGCCAAGCAGTAATACCAAGTAGAACAATACGGGAAGAAATCAATATTCCTGCTTGTGCAGCTCCCACATAGGGAAGGAACGCCAGTGATTTTCTCAGTTATTGTGAAAAGCACAACAATAATAGTTGCTGTAGTAAGGAAAGTAGTTAAAAGAAGTCATGGGGAAATTCGCAACAATGGAAAAAAGCAGGCTTCAGGTTGCTCATTTCAGCTCCATAGGTGATCTGTAGCTAGAATACACTGGAAAAGAGATTGCCATGCTACTTGTTCATCCTACAGGTCCCTGACTTGGTCTCCAACTGAGTCCAAGCTCATTTCTTCCTTATGATTACATGATCAAAGCACGAACTATTTTAGCAAGTTTAATGTAGTAATAAGAGAACATTTGCCACCACAGGAATCAGGTACGTGGCATTCCCAGTGAATTTCGGGGATGTTAGTAACAGGGACTCTACAGCAGTTAAAAATCAAGAAGGTTTGGGGGCTTTGATAAATTATATACATTTCCTCCTGGATTTCAGTCATAAATTAGTGGAATATGGAATCTGTATACTTAAGAACTTTTAAGAAAGCCCTTGGCACAAAAGTATTCTCTTAGAAGGAATAATACAACAGTCTTGTAGAAATCACTGATAGAGCTTCAGTACAATGGGTGGTCACAGGTATTAGCAGATGAGCTGCAATCGGAAGATGGCAAACAATCTAGTGATCTTTGCAAGCCAGTGCATCTTAGAGCATGCATGTATGACAGACAGTAACATGCTTTTCCATGATGCCTGGCTTAGAGCCTTCATGTTATGGAAAGCTGAAAGGAATATGGGCATTTAGCACCCCAGATCACCTTTGCAAATCTTTATTTTTGTTAAAATACAGCAGAGGAGGGTAAGCAATCAGAAGAAGTCACCTCATTTATAACTTGTTGATCACACAGTGAAAATATTTTGTGAATGCCTGAGAGGAAGGCAGCAAGAATGTATATTAAACTTCTGTGGCTTGTTCTGCTTTTGCATTTCTGTCTGACAGAAAAAGACGGAAAGTTGTCTAGTCGTATCTTTCTTCACTCCAAATCCAGAAATTCCTGAAGATGCTCATTGGGTCATGCAAATCATGAGGAAAAAAACATGCTCAGGTGCAGATTTCTTAGTTTGCTCAGCGAATGAAGAAAACAAGGATATGAGAGTTGTAGAAAGCATTTTGTCCCTGCCGTGCTGCCTTTGGCTTTTGCAGATTCCTGAGCATATCGGAACCTTCTGCAAAGACTGCAGTAAATAGTATACCATTTTTGCAGTTTAAATTGTTTCTCATTAGACTAGAAAAAAAGTATTGAACATCTGTCCTTAGCCACCTTTGCAACATGAAAAGCATTACTAAAGTGTTTACTTCCTCAGAAGAATTGCATGAAGTATTCAGGCTGTAATTAGGGCTTAAAAAAAAAAAATAGAAAAATTTGAAACCTATCGTAATGGGAATTAGTTTATTTTTTTCTTTTGCTCCAGGAAGTGTTGTTTGAAAGCACAGCAATCTTGTACCGACATTCTTGGCAGAGATAGGGGTGGCTAAAGAGACCAACTTCTTGTGTCCTGAACTATTACTGAGGTAACACTGATAGTCTCTATGAGTGAATGGTTCTTTTAAGAGTCTATTTAGTATTTTAAAAAAGTGATTAACTTTGTTTACATAAGACCTTACTACTTTTATGACAAACAGGAGTGCGCGGAAAGGGATGCTCTGAGCAGGAGAAGGGAGAGAAGAAAGCCTGTTGCACTTAAAGACAGTGCTCTGCCTACCCTTGCAGGCATCTCTTGTAACATCAGAGCTACTGCACGCGTCACTGCGGTCTGCTCTTAAAATAACCATGGAATCGGTGGCAGGGATAAAAGTGCCATTAATTTTCCTTTAAAGGGGAGTATGTCTTTTTGCACCTTTTGCATGGAAGCAGAATACGCAGACTCGCGTTGGCTTTGTCAAGTACAGAAATGCAATGACGATCCTACGCTCTTGCCTAGGGCTGTTTATGAACAGTCACAGGCTTCAGTAGTCCCAGTGTTGGGCTAATTTCTGCCAGAATGAAGGCATTCTGATCTGCATGCACACAATGAAGCCAAATTAGGCCCACTGTGCTTTTCTGCATGCGTTCTGGATGTAATAGCTTCTCTTTTTTTTTTTTTTTTTTTTTTTTTTTTTTTCCCTGGTCAACCATGTACCAGTATCAAATTTCTGGAAAAGAGCTATTAGTGTAAAACCAACCACATTCATGTAATCGCAGAAGATGCACAGGTTACCCAGTGTATCCCTCAAAGTAATAAATAGTGTAATTAAGGAGGGCAGCCTCAGAAAGAAGCTGTAGGAAAGGACTTGTCCCTGGAAACGGGTCTCCAAAGCTTTCTGCGGGCTTGGAGGGCTTTGGCTGGCTGCCATTTACCCTCCTCTGCCATTCGGTTAAATGCTAACACCACCCAAGAGGGTGTTTGGGCTGTTTCTGCAAAGAGTGGGCTCCTAACACGTGGGAAAGTGGCCATGCTGAGACCTGGCCCCGACCCGGAGAGTGGAAGTGTTGCAGGTGGGAGTTGCCTTTCTGCTCTCAGCACTGCAGTGTCATGGTTGTGTTGCTATGACATCATCTAGAGATTAAAGCTGAGTTGTGCCAAGACTTGCAAAAATACGTGTTGGGGAACAACCTCACAAAGAACTTGATTCTAAATAAGAAAAACTGGTGAAGAGTAAGAAAGGACACAGAGGGACAAAGCCTTGCAAAAGGTCTCACAGCAGGGTTGGTGGCAGAGCTGGCAATTAGAGCCGGTCAGAGAAGTCAATCTTTTTCCCAGCAAATGTTGTCCTTGAAGGCAAAAAGTGAAATTAAAAGAGCTTTCAAGGAGCTTGCTGGAAGCTCAACAGCCTGACTCTTTGCCTTCTCAGCTCTCTGCGGTCTCTCAGCTGTTGGAGAGGTATCCAAACCTTGATTAGCATCAAAACATCCCAGTCTGTTAAAGTCGTAGCTAAAAGCGTATGGCAGGAACACTTAGAGCATCTCTATTTATCAAGCAAATCTCTTCACAGATGTCAAGAGTACTCACTGGATACTCAATGCATTGACCGCTGTGTTTAGTAAATCATATATGTTAGCTGGATAAATGCATATTTTATTATTGATGAGGAAGTATCTTAAGTCATCTTGCTGGGAACTGACTGGCTGTAAGGTGAGTGAGATCCCATTTCTAATGGTTTCTGTTGAAGATCTTCAACACAACCAGAGCTGACACCATGCAGAAATGTAAAAACTAAACTAACAACATACAGTGACATCAGAGCCAAGGACTTCTTTATCTGACGCTCATTAATTCACTCAGAACAGTTAGAACAGAAGCGCTCCAGAGTGGCGGAGCAAGAAAATGCACTAAAATCCAAGAAAGGTGCCTCCACGTTAGGTGAGCAGAGTCCACCCACCTGAGCTGCATCGCCTGAGAGTCTTGGCCTGGAGCTTTTCCTGCAGCTCTGCCTGCCTGAGGACCTTGCTGGGGCTGGGAGAACCCCACCGCTGCACAGGCTGCTCTTCCACTCTAAGCCATATGCTATTTCCAGCATTTCTGCCACCTTACCCCAGCTGAATTTACCCTAGCTGACCTACAGGAAGGCTGGCGTGTGAGTTCTTGCCTTAGCTCTCCCCTTTCGGCACCCTTGCTGCAGCCACCCACCGCTGCTTCATTACCCCAGACCTTGTCCAACCGCTCACCTTGCTTGTAGCTGACCCACTAGCTGGCCCTTTTGGCCAGCGTATTGCTGTCAGTTCCTGACTTGCGGCCCACAGGAGCTCCTCTTGCAGCCCTGCCTGGTGCTATTGCTTCAGCTGGTTTAGGAATCAGCTTCAGTCCCCACTACAACCCTGAGGTACTGCTGGATGGCACTTGCCACTTCCCCTCAGTTTTCCGAGGCTGCTGCATCCCTTCTGCGCAGGGGACTCTCTCCTTTGGAGGTTTTTAGGAAGCACTCTTCTCTGCTGTGTTACCCAAGGTGTTAACTGACGTCCCCAGGTTGTCCTAGCCTAACGTCTGCCTATATTAAACAATTATTTAACTTCATACTTTGCTCAGGCATACAGAAACATAACCCTATTAAAAAAATAAGTACAGTGCTTCTATCAAAGGCGTCTTTCAGCTTTTTGTCGTCTTCTTTTGTCTTTCATTTTGTCTTCTGAGAAAGCCATTAAAAACCAATAGTTCTGCTTTAAATTTAAGCTTTTAAAAGTGTCTAGTTTTGTTGATACAGTGTTTGATAACTGAGATATTTCTGCTAAGAAAGTCAGTGAAAATATTTTTCAGGATGATGTTTCAGGCAAATCTTCTTTCAAGCATTATGTTGCACCTTATGCTAGGCTATAAAATGATTTTGAATTGAAAACATATTCTGAATGGCAAAGAGTATACTTTTTGTTTGTTCATTTTGCTTGCCTTTTCTCTTAAACATGCTTTGCTGCAACGTCTGTTCACCACTCTGGTCACTCCATAGAACTGTGTGCCCACTTCTCAAGAAGTTTGTAACAGTTTTTATTGGAGAGCAGAAGAGCTTACATGCTACCTTCGGTTCTTAGAAGACCAAGCAGTAACTCACCTCTTCACTGAGGAAGAAGTCCTTGGGATTTTTTATTTTCCTTCTGGTTTCATCCTTGTTTCTCAGAGTGTTTCATGGACAGCTGTTCTCGGCCATCTGTTGCGCAGTCTGGGGTGCTCTTTAAGCACATACGGATTAAGATACGGTAGTCAGGATTTGGTGGTTTGAGTGTGAGTCTGGCGCCGAGCTCATGAACTGCCTCCAGCTGAGCCGTAAGTACGTGGCTGGCGGTTCAGAGCTGGGAGCGAAACATGGTGCAGCCATCAAAAATAACGTGCCTTATCTGGACTAATTCAATGGGCTTCCTGGACTTGAGGCAAACACTTGATTTAGCCAAGATTTCTTTCTACCACGTGTATATGTGTGTGTGTGTATGCATATGTGCTCTGTCACAGAACTACCACATGCCTTGTGGTAGCATGACCAAAGGATCGTGAGACCTAGATTTCTAGACTGAGATTTGCATTTGGTTTTGAGAGAGAGAAATAAACTGCCCCGGATTTAGAGCAGTAGCAAGCAGAGTTTAGTTGCTTGTCTCAAGAAAGATCAGGCACAGCTGCTGCCTACCATGTCTGTCTCACCTGTCCCCCTCTGCCCCAGGGGGTGGAAAAAACTTCATGTGGTCTAAAACTGCTGCCCTAGATAGGGGAAGTATCATGTGTGTTTTCAGTATTTGCCCTCTTTCAGTCCCCTGTAAGGATGATTTGCACTTTCCTGAGTTGCTTATTGCTTTGGCAAGGGTTGTAGGGATCCCTGAAGAAGGACTGTCTTTCCTAAAGCACTTTGGTAGCTCCGGACTGACCACAGACTCTGATCACAAGCTGGGTCAGGTTAATCTGGCTGAGCTCTTGTCAGTATATTGCCTTCATGGCAAGGAGGTGGTTCCCCTTTATTTTTGTTATTGAATTCTGGTACCTCAGTAGCTTGCCTTGATGAGCAAAGCAGTGTCTGCCACTGCTGACAGACAGGACTTTCTTGGATTTTAGAAAAGTTCAGGGAAGTGCTAAAGTTATGAAGAATTATTTTAAAATCAATGAGTCAGGCAGAATAATTGGCATAAATACAGTCAGTGTTTACAGCCACATTTATATGCAGAAGTGATTTGGGGTCACTGTGGTATAAATAACAACAGCATAACTAAAATGTTAACATTCTTTCTGTGTTCTCCAACTCATTTTCCATCTTGACGGCTACACTTCAGATCAGGGCAAGCAAAGCCGGAAGGGGAAAAACAGATGACAGTGTTTTAAGCCTGAGAAACACAATGCAAATATCTAGGGTGCAGACTAGGAGGTAGTTTAGCTTTGAAGTTTGAGCCCAGGGTAAATCAGCTGGCGCTGATCTTCCTGCTTCGGTGTCTTGGTTAGTGCCTGGGTTTGCACCAGATCTATTAGATGGGGCTGGACATTTCTAAACTACAGGGCAGATGGGGATGGCTCACTTTGCTACCCTTCCGCATCTGAAGGGGCACACAAATAGCAGCTGGAAAGGGATGGTTGTGCAGTACAAAGTCAGCACACAAAAGAAGAAAATCGCCTGTCCTTTCAGTTTTCTTACCTCTGGGCACCCCCGTTTAAATAACACTGATTCAGCCTTGGGAACCCGAATGTGTCACCGGTCGGGCCAATTACTGCAGCTTTTGAGTTATAATGGAAAGGTGTGATGTTCAAGCCCCTGCTCCAAGCATGCTCGGGGACTTTATTACTCAGCTTACAGTAAGATCCTGAGATACTGGATGACCTGTGTTTTATTGTGACTATTGAAGAGGCTATTAAAACTAGACAGAAAGAAAAAGCCCTGTTCAACTTGGCTGTGATGTCTTTAAATTACTTTTGCAAATTCCCAGGCCTAGGGTTAGCTGGAGGCCAGTCTGACCTTCTGCAGGCATTGCAGCATCCTCCGGGCTGTCCCCCGTCCTGGTGCTTCTGGGGACCACCTGGCCTCTGCTCGGATACTAGTCTAGCCCACTTTCTCCCTACCCTGAGAGACTGTCTGGTTGCATTTCTTTTTTGTGTGTTACTGAAGTGAGTGGACTCAGGACCCAGGGAATAGGACACTGTTCCAAATATTGATATAGTTTTGGAGATAATGCCTAATATTTAGGCTGTCCAGATATTCTTAATTCACATTGCACAGTTACTATAGAATCTGCTGCTGGGTTTTTAAACTTAAATTGATGGTGTGCACTTAAAAAAACCCAATGAAACAAACAAACAAATCCAAACCAAAAAAACCCTTCTTTATTTGTTTCCCAGCTAGTATAAACGTTCTTTCCCCCAGTTCTATAATTCCCTACTGCTCTTCCCTTGCCACTAATAATTTTTGTACCTCCTGCTTTAACTTCTGTTAAAACCCTGCAACTTGGACGTGTTTTATGTTGCTTTTCTTCCCCCTGTTTCCCAAGGAGTTTAGATGCAAGTATGTAAATCATGGACGATGAGAGGTTGCTGTGACAGGTGCTTGAAGGAACCCTCTTTCCAGGTGCTTTCCAGCTTTTGCCACCCAGTGTCATCAAGGGATTGGTCTGTTCTCCTGTTGTGCAGTTCCCTATTGTTTCACTTCAGCTGGAAATAAAAAAAAAAATAAATTCCTAAAGCGGTCCGCCAGCTTCACTTTGTGGTGTAGTGTGGCCATCTCAATCAACAGGTGATGGAGATCAAGAGGCGAAGAATGGGACAGAGATGGCAGGTTGGAAGCCCAGAATTAGAGATCACATTTTCAGAAGAGTCTGGGGGAATAGCCTGTATGAACATAATAGAAATCACTCTACACGCTCATGGCTTGGATGTTGTGTTGCCCTCACATGTTAATCCCGAACTGCCTCTTATCGCTAACGTAGAGGACACACATTGGATGTAAACGGTGGTCAGCCAAGATTCATCAGAGCATAGGAATGATTGACCAGTAGGGTTCAAACCATGCCAATATGCCACAGATTGCAGCCAGATTAGTTCTTTATAGCAAACTAGATCCTGCCGTAAAACTTCCCTTCCTCATGTGTACCTGCTGTCCAGTGCTTTGAACTGAACATTTCCTGCTCTGGATGGAGGGAGGATGTTATCGGCTGGCTCTTTAGCCAGCAGCCCAGTTTTTCTAGGGCTTAATTGCCTTGGCTGCTTGGCCAGGCTGTCTGACTGTCAGCCTGGGCCCAGGGAGTGCTTTACCAGGTCTTTTATTTATTTAGCTGTTGGATGCATTGTGCTCTTCTTTTATTACCTGTCACATCTTGCTCCTTCGTGCTTTACGAGGAGCCCATTCCACAGCAGGACCCTAGGCTCTCTGGCAGGAAGATGGAGGTTTCACTCCATACAGCAGTCAGGAGAACAGTAGGAGTGTGGCGTATGTTTAGCATTTCTTTCTTTTTCCCCCCACTGGCTGCATGCATTATATCTTGAAAATCGCCAGGCAAGAGCACAAGAGCCCAGTTAAGCAGCTCAGTGATTTGAAAAGGTAGTAAGGCACAACACGAGTACTTATATCTTAAGGAAATTGTGCCTGTAAACTTCTTGAGGAAGAATGGCACTGGGGACACAGAACTAACAGTCAGCAAGGAGTGCTGATGTCTACACCCTCACTCCTTGATTCATGGACATTTTGACAACAGTGGTAAATCTCTTCAGAAATCAATGTAGGTGAGCAAAGGATATTTCAGTACTACAACTGATAGTTGAAAAAAAAATAATAAAAATCACCAGGTAATATCTTTATGTGTCTGGCAAGTATGTGAAAATGTGGTCCAAATTGCAGACTCAGCATCAGCAGAAGCCACGTCATTGATTGGAGTGCTGCTCTCCCTAGAAAGAAAATTGTGGACAAATTTTAACTGCTGACATGCGCTCTGCGGAGTCACTGACCTAGGAGAGTATGAATTGAAAACATTACCAAGTTTAAAAGGTCTTTGATGACTAATCTTGCATGTGTGTAAGTGACTGTGCGTGGAGCGAACCTGTGGAGAAGTTGGCAGCTGGCATGAGACTTGTTGGGTTGGGTTCATCTCTGCCTGCGAAGACGGGTGGAATTCAGGGAGCCGCTGTTGCTGTGGGAAAACAAGCACTGCCAGAATTTAAACTGTTTGCTTAAAACTAGTCTATTTGGGGTTCTGATTAAGTTCATTTTTCCTTTTTTTTTTTTTTTTTTTTTTTTTATTTTATTTCTTCAGGAAGGAATAAAAGTATGTAGACAACCCATTTAGATGAAGAAACCTGTATTTAGACAAATGGATCTCACACCCTTTGTGCCCGCAGCTCCCCTAAAAACAATGCCAGTTACCACCTCCTGGGGATTTGAGCCTTTGTCAGGCTTTTGGTGAGGAAAAAAATACCTGCAAGTGTTTAACTCTGAGAATAATGCTGGACAAATTAATGTGTCAAGAGACATCCTTGCTATTACGATTTGTCTAACTAAAAGGTTTTTTTTTTCTTTTTTTTTTTTTTTAAAGTGTGTGTGTGTACACACATCCTCTTTGCCCTTCTTCCCCCGTCATTGCCTTATAGTTTTGAGGTAAATTAAAATTAAGCAGGGATCAATAGCTTCCTCATTGACACTCTACTGACTCAGCTTCTTGGGATTTGATTTTTTAAGCATCTCCAAAAAGTTGGTATTTTTCTGAGAAAGCCAACTTAACCATAACATACCCTTCTTTTCCTTTTGGCATCTTCCTTCCCTTAGAAGACTGTAATGATTCATGACCATATTTGATCCTGGATTATGGATAAACCTAAGTTTTCTAACTATGTGACCACCCAAAATTGTACCTAGAAGTTTTTCACCTTTGCGAAAGGGGAAGCTGTAATTTTCCAGCAGGACAGCACATTTTTCAAGCTGTGGGTCATGAGTTCTGAGAAAGTAAAAGCTGCAGCAATAAGTTTGAGAGATATTTTAAATTTTCTATACCTCTGAGCACAGTACAGCATGGCTTATTTTAATTAAAGTCTGGTTTGCAGTTGGCAGGATAGAAGAAATGGTCCCCATAAAATTTTTTTAAGAGTCTCTAAAAAGTGTCTTATATAGAGTTTTTTTCCTTCCTGTAAAATAAGTTGCATATGTAGAATATATGGCAATCTTGTATAAAAAGGTTTTATTGGCACTTGTGTCATGTTGTAATGACTTTCATAACTTATTCATGAGTTCACTGCTCATGAGTAATTTGGTCATCAAAAATACAGGCCAATAAAACTCTTACCTCATACCATACTGTCATATCTTCTACACTTTGGGTGGGCAGAGCTATACCAGAAGCATGTTGTAGATCCTTTAAAGGAAGAATTAAAATAGAAAGTAAGTTCAGCTGTCACGAAATGAAAAGTGATTGGATGAAGAGAAGCTGAGAAAAACCACCAAGACCAAAGCAAACGTGTTCTAGTTTTGACCTGATAAAATTGATATCTCTTTTTAAAGTGTCTAGGGTTTATGTATGTACTTATGGATCAGAAGCTGGTGCTTGTGATGTTTGCTGCTTATCCTTGCAGGTTTCCCTTCTTTCTACCTTTTTTCTTTTTTTTTTTTTTTCCCCCAGCTGAATGAGTGGCAGTGGGACAGTTATTCTTATATACCTAAAGCTGTATTACACTGGACTTTTTTATGGCCTCTGAAGGTGTTCAGGAGGGACCACTTTCATGCAGTTGGAGCATAGATGGGATGTAAATCTAAAATAAGGCTGTCTGCACACAGAGAAAGCAATCTCATAAATCTAGTTTGACATGATTCCCTATTTTTAGCTTAGTGGTACAGGATCATATGACTAAGTGCCCCGGGGGTATCCACTGCTCCCACAAAAGAGGAGAACTCCCACCTCCGGAAGGCAGGCTCATATCTGTTGTGCTACTCAAGAAACGTAATGAACTCCTTACTAACGTGACATTTTATAACCAACAGAGCTTTTAGGTACCTGAGCTTGGAGATAACATACTGATTACCGCTTAACTTCATTTTTTTTACCACTTTAAATCAGTGGCATTGAATTTATCATCTTTGGGCCTGTTTTTCTGTCAGACTACATATATTATATATGCTATATATATATATTTGTTGCAGTATGTGACTATCTATGCTTCTAAACTCTTTAACTTTTTTAAAAAGACCGTATCCTGTGCGCATTCTCCTACCCAGACCAGGGTGGATGTCCTCCCTGCCTGCCAGCCCCTACCCATCTTTTCGGCAGAGGCTGTTCCTTCTGAAGTGGGGGACATGACCATGTGCCTGGTGCATTTGTAGTAAGAATATTGACCCTTTAGGGGCTTGGCAGAAAGCTAGCTCTGTCCCATAAAAACGCAGAACCGTGGTACTTGCTGACTTTCATAAATAATGCTGGAAAAGGGCACGAAGGGGAGGGGCTTGCTTTGGCCGAAGTGGCATAAAGAGGGCTGGTTGTAGAGGTGCTTTTGCAAGGTGGGAAGGTCTTCCTTCCCAGTTAAATGAAGGAAAGTTTTCAGCCTGAGTAAAGGGGAGAGAATTTTTGCCTAATGAGCTGAATGGCGCTGCCTCTTTTATTTCTGTTGAGCAAAACCTGACCTGAAGCCGTTCTCTTGGAGTCACTGGTATTCACCATCCTGTGTATGTTGGAAGCAAGGCCAGGCTGTAGAGGGAATAAAAAATGAGGTGTGAGGGGGTGGAAATGTGTAACTGTAAGGACCTAATGCAGTAAGTGAGACTGGTTCATGGATTTTCTGGTAATTATGAGAAGAGCGTAGCTTTAGGGTCACCTAGCCTGGCAAGGCTGCAGTTCTTGAGTGAAGACAAGCCTTGCAGTGAATATGCCCTCAATTAACAAAAATATTAAGGATATTTGCCAACTCAAATACTTTAATGCTACTTTAGTAATCCAGAAAGGTCACAGAAAATGCCTGACTCAGTAAAGCAGGTGTTAAGCCTTTGTAAGCTTCTCCAGTCTTCAGACTAGCAGTTCCAACTAATAACACAGTGTTGGCCATCGAGCCCCAGGTGCACATGTGATAGTCGGAGAGGTTCGTAGGTTCGGTCTGTTTCCTGGGTGTTCTAGGTGTTGAAAATGCTGTGTGGTATTACAGTCCTGTTAAATTGGGCTCATTTTATTAGAATGATTTTTTAGCAAAGGAGACCTTGTCATCTATGGTTCCTTGAACTGTTATACAAATATGCACATACGTCTACTGTTCCTATTCTTTTTTTTTCCCCCCACAGATCTACCATTGACTTTTCTCATTTACAGTGGTTCTAGCAGAAACTGTGTACGTCATGTCCCAATCTTACTGCAATCTGAAACATGAGATAAAATGGCATACCAGACAGTTTGCATGCACACCACTGCATCCTATGAGTTAAAACCCAGACAGACGTAGGTATTACTGTTAACTATCCCTTAAGATAGGATTTTAAGCGACTGTTTAATTTATGTTGTTTACTTTTGTTTCTCTCTGCTAAAGAAATATGTGTATCACCCATGCCTGCGTGCAGTTACAGCTACTGCCACTGCACTTAACAAGGTAGGAGGTCCCATCAATTATATTTTTCAATGCATCCGCACGAATGCCGCAGCACTCAGACTTTTACACCCTGCTGCTAGCATGGGAAGTTGATTGTCAGTCCTCCAAATGTACAAGTGTCATTTGCAGGTTAAAATGGCTATAAATTAATTATGTCTTTCTGGAAGACGGGGGGAGTGGATAGCAATGCCTGATCACATAACTTGTGACAGTTCTCTGCTGTCTGCAGGGAGGGTTATTAATTTTCACCTCCTTGCCTTTCCTCCCTACCTCTTCTGAAGGTCAGTAATGAGGATACTACTTAAAACAGCAAAGTGGCTGTTCTGTTCATTTTGTTGCGTACGTGGGGTTGGTTTTTGTTGTTTGTTTGTTTTTTTCTTTGATCTTATGAATATTTTAGATTTTTATTAATGGTGGAGGGAAATATCATTTGAATTATGTTTTTTTTTAATTTGTTGCTCTCTAGGAATGAAGGTGGGGAAGGTGAGTTTTCCTGGAATCTCCTATTGTCCAGGGCAGAGATCACACACAAGTTTACCCAAAAGCAAACCTTATCCTTCATTTCCCACTGCTTTTCCCTCCTTACTGGCAACAAAACACTTCTCTAGATAATGTGAAGATTAGATTCACAAACATAAGATGCCTTGTCTAGATGACAAAGCCTAACACCTAACAACCATAATTTATTCTTCTGCACCTAACTCTGGACTACTTTAAATTGTGTTGGTGTCCATGGTTTTCTTAGCAGAATTCCCTCATTATTTACTTTTTTGCTTCGAGGTATACTTAGAAAAGCCCCACAGGCTAGGCAGCCGGAGCATAAGAACTATCAGGATCTATAAACCCCACAGAACTATTTAGTTCACCTTCAGATCCTGCTCTGAAAAATTCCAAACTATGTTTACAGGACCAGATCCTGTACGAAATAAAGGACTTCTGTGCGGTGGCTCACACAAGCCGTGAAAAACTTCCACAGAGTGCCCTCCTCTGTCAGAGGCCATCCTGGGCTGCTGCTTCCCTGCCCACGTGTAAACTCTCTCCTACCATTCAGCTCTGTAAAAATCTGCACCGAAGCCTTCCCAAATTTGTCTGTTGAAGCTTTTTTGGTTTGTGTGATGGTAGTGGAAATTATGTAGGTTGGGCATATAAAAGTGTGAGCATCACCATATAGACTAGTATTTGTTTCATGGCATTCAATAAGTAGTTCCTCTGCTGGTGGGATATATAGGGGAGGACATTTCAGCATCCACCAACACTAAATGCGTAGTGAAATTCGGTATTAGTAAATTGTTTTTCTGAAAGCAGGCCCGTTAGCTGAGGAATGCCTAGTCCTTTCTGAAAATCAGGCCTAGCTCCCTACGTAAATCATTGCTGAAAAGCAGTATTTGCTGTTTTAAAACACAGCTTTATGAAAAAGATGCACTGAGACATATTAAGATACTGGAAAAAATAACTAGATCATTTATATTGTCACTCTCTGAGTAAGTTATTAAGCGTACTTCAGTGCTGTAAGGAGACTAGCTCTTTCATTGTCTGGTATAAAGCATATTTTTTTGTTATCATCCACATCTGCAAAGAGAACGGTATCCTCCTCCTTTATGCATATGGCTATGTTTGTCTGTAGCCTGCGCCCTGTGAATCATGGATGTGGTAGTAATAAGGTTTATTATCAACAATTCATTATGGAATTGAAGTTTCTCTTCCAGAAATACTGCAAGTTTATGCATACTCTTCAGCTGGTGTGTAAATCATGGATGAAAGTGACAACTGGAAAATGTGGAACTTTCTGTAAAAACTTCAGCTGAAAATATTTTTTGTTTTCAGCTGCAAATCAAAACCTGACACATTCCAGTTGCAAAAGAAAAAATATTTTAATTCTGAATTACCACTGTGTTTCCTCTGGGTACGTGATTTAGCTTCTTGTGTTTCTCTGTGCCATTCTCAGGTTCTATCTTCAACGATGCGTCATGATTTTTCTCTTGCGATGGGACTTAGTGGACTGTGGTGCTAGGTGTGCGAAGGTAATTTAATGGCAGATAAAGAAGAGAAGGGAGGAAGAGATACATTCATTTTCTGTGAAGTATTGATATTTTTTTTCCAGATTAAGATATTTGCCTATTTGTTATTTTGATAAGAAAGTGAACTTTACCAAAGCAAGCAACACCTTATCATTAAAAAAAAAAAAAAAAGTGTTCAACTAAAAACTCACTATAAAAAAAAATTTGACCTATCATAGCAAACAAGAACACTGAGCTGTAAAACCACTGTTAGTATGCAGAACATGTCTTTTGGTCATAATACATATGTATGAGAAAATTATCCTGAGAGAGGCATATACTGAAGAAATCTTGATTGCTTTCTGGTGTTATTTATATATTTAAATTAGATAGGATTTTAAAATCAGTATATGCAGAAAACAAAGGGGATATTTAGGACATACCAAAATATTGCGACAATACCCTTATTACTAATAACTACTGTGATACCACTCAATAAAAGTCACTTAATTTATACCAGTATGAAAAAGATGAGCAGACAGACATTTAATTTTTCTTTTTTTTTAACACTTTTGATACAATGAAGAGACCACCTCTTAAATCTAATTGGATTGGATAGAAATGTTGTTACAGCAGGCTGGAAAAAAAAAAAAAGATCTTTGGTCTGCTCTCAATTTGTACCGTTGGCTCCGAAGTGTTGAATAGAGAGAAGTCGTTTGGTGCTGTCTGCCTTTCCCATCAATGGAAAGGAAAGGCATGAGCGTGATGGCTGTTAGGGAGGGATCCAAAATGGATCTGTGTCTCTAGGCCAAGAGTCCTCCTATGAAAAGGGAGTTGTGCAAAAACAGAGGTGCGTGGAGACAACATTTGCTTTGCCAGATTCTGAGAGGAAATCCTTTATCGTCCCTATTTATTAGAGAAGGGTAGCTACAGTGATGTGATTTTATTTTTCCTAGTGTATATTTGATATTGCTACTCATTTAACTCTTTCTTATGCTGCACTTTGTCCTCTCACTCACATGAATTTAGTCACTTCAGGAGGGTTTTTTTGGAAATCTTTAATCATAATTAAGCGAATTGATTTATACATAGCACTTGTAATCATATTCAAGCGGATGCAAGAGGGGCTTAGAGAGGACTTTTAAAGTGCCAATTAACTATAGGATATAGACACTGGATGACGACTTATGCAATGCCGAATAAATCAGTCTGCAACACTTTAAAATCAACTTTGCTTCATGTTGTTCAAAAAACAATCAACATGCACAATCTGACTTCAGAACTATATAATCAATTTTGGCTCACGTTGTTTCATAAAGCAATTAATATGAACCATGGGACTTCAAATGTCTGCTGTCATACGTGGATCACTAGCCTTAAAAATGCCGATGAATCTCTGGCGATTTAAACTGAATTGCCGTGTGAGGTAGCACAAGAGATGGCGTTTCAGCTATTGTTGTTTTTATAGGCTAATGAAAGGATGTAGCAAAAATGACGGTCATGATCAAAGTGAGCTTCATCGCTTCTGCTCCACCTGTCCCTGCCAAATTGGAGCCAGTCGCCCCCGCGGAGGGCGACGTCTCTGCCACACTGCAGGCACCTGCACGGCTCCCGGCTCCAAGCCAAAGCTTTCCCCAAGAGTCTCTGCCTTGGGAGCTGCAGCTTGAAGCCCTCCTTGGAGATTCAGCTCATAATTTCTTATTTCTGTACAAGCCAGACGCTGTTCAAATAGTTTCTTTAGGCCGTGTTAGCAGAGGTAATATTTGAGGAAAGAAAGTGCCCTTGCTTTAAGAGAGTTAAATGGACACAAATCATGAAAAGTAACTTGGGAGAGTTTGTGGGCGCAGAATAGAAATGCTCACAGAAGGCTAAGACAGTGGTAAACAAAAAGAATGAAATATTTAATTTCAGACAGATCTAATTTTGTCTTTCTCAGTCATAGCGCTGACCCATTAACAGATACTTTCTGTAGGAGGGTAACATGTAGGATATACATCTAACAGACTGTAAATGGAAAATTCATGGAGGCAGAGGGCTGAATGAAACTTTGCATGAAACTTCTCATCAAAATATCCAAATCTGACAACAGTAAAATGCTTTACTAATACATGTTGACTTCAGTAACTTTTTTTCCATTTCTGAAGGATTCCAAACTCCAGTTTGAGCACTTTAAAGAATGTATTGATTTACAGGTTGTATATGACTTTATATTAGACAGTATTTTAAAATACACAAAGTAAAAGAATAATAGAAAAAAACTTAATATGATACAATATTTTATTTTCTGCAGCTATAAATTTGGCACAGATATAAAAAATAATTTTTTCACTGTGTTTATGTCACATTTGATAGGTGCCTACAGACTCTGCCAAATTATATTTGTTACTCTAGGAACCACTGTAACAGTATATAATTAACCATACAAATGGAAAAATAAAGTCTCCATGGGAAATGCTGAAAGGAAAACAATACCATGCCTGATCTTGCAGAGTGCAAGAGTGCATGTTGGTACAACTTCATAAAAAATCTCATCAACGAGTAAAAATCGTCGGTAAGTGGGTAGATTTCCTAATTGTGGTACTTAAGTGCTGCAAAGGTCACTGCTGGTTCTGCTGATATCAGCAGAGGAGCAGGGATGGCACAGGGTGGCAGGAGCGGTTAGAAAGTGTTTTGGCTGCTAACTTTGCCTAAAGCAATTACATTAATGTTGGTTTTCTAAGCATTTCGCATGGTGTCATCAAGTCTGTGCTTACTGCCTTGCAGCTGATCGGGGTACCCGGGAGTCTCTGTCTTTCTAACAGATTCTTCGTTCTTTTCTTTCCCCTGGAGAGAAAAGAGGGAAAAAAAAAAAAAGAGAGAAGCGATAGAGCAGATCTGGCACCGAAAGCGTGGGACGTACTCCAAAGGCTATTTAGGCATGATGACAGATGTGGCAATGCATTTCTGCAACCCATGGAAAATCTTCAGATGCTGCTGTGGACCTGCTGAGGCTGCTTTTGCTAGCTCCAGGCGAGGAAATGGGGAGCTCACCAGCTGGAAAGCTGGAGAAAAGGAGAAGGGGGAGAAAAATTGCCCAAACTTGAGCATGCTTTGTCAGGCGGGGCTGAAACAACTGGCAGGTCAGTGCTGTTTTTGCCAAAGGACCGGACGTTAAAGGGGTAATTTTAGTGGAACTTAAGCGCTTAAAGGGCTTTTAAAAACCTGTGCCCAGTGTGGATGCAGGTGGAGCAGGCAGTCTCAGGTGGGTTTCCAGCAGAGAAGTGAGGAGAGGCGGGAGCCTGGCTGCTGGTGGCTGGGGGGTCGGTCTGGGACCCCGGAGAGCTGGGGAACCCCGTCCTGCACAAACCCCATTACTGCTGCCTCGAAAAAAAGGTCTGCACAGAAAGCTTTATCGTCTGTCGGTGCAGGTCAGCGGGTTGGCTCGTTGTAACCGTAGGCAATATACAGATTTGCTGCTGTCTTGTATTTAGGGAAACATATATTTCTACTTATGTTAGCCAATCCACATCTGGTTTGTGGATTCATAGCGTGATCTCCCGTTGACTGCTGTTCTGGGTATATTTATAGCACAAATTTCCCAGTTAAATATAAATTAATTATCATTTATATTACAATATTATCCTTGGGCCCCCAAGGCTGCTAGTTCTGCACAAATTTATACTGTAAAAAATGCTTCATTCTCAAAGACGTTACTATTATTATATGTAAATCTGTAGGACAAAGAATGTCTAAAGAGGCACTATCACCTCCGTTATTTTCTCATCCTTGTTTCAGATAGGAAACTTGAAATAGATTAAAGTTTCTTTTTTTTTTTTTTTTCCTATGGGTCTCAGAATGTTTCATAGAGGAGACTGGGAATTCAGCCAAAAACATCTCAGATTTTAGACCATGTCCATAAACAATGAGTTATACCAATGGTCCACATAGGTATGGATATCGAATGTGTGTAAATATGTATAAATGATAATAAAGCAGTGCAGTAACTGATGCTAGAGTAAGGAGATTACATTGTTTTAATCTGGAGGTCTAGAATGTAAAATGCGCTTTCTGCCATTTTACAATTACTAAAGTTCAAGTTAAAAGTTCAAGTTGTGTTTCCTGGGTGGAGATTTGTGTTAATGAACATGTACTACATGAAGCTAAAGCCTGGGCCTTGCAGAAATAGATTGCATTCCTAAATTTAGCAGAATCTTTCAAACTCTTGATGTATATGCACAGTATTATAGGCTTACCTGAAAGCTTCGATACCAGCAGGTGATGTTAAAAACTTCATTTTCAGATGCCGCAGTCATTTGACTAATTATTATTAAGTGCGTTGGAGATAATTTTTATTTTGTCCTGGCTCTGGGATAGCCTGCTGTCTGGATGAGGGATGGCAGTCCTTCCTTTCCCTGCAGGGGAAGCCGGGCTCAGCTCAGCATCGGGGGAGCAGGGAAGTCCCGGTCCTGAGCGCTTCACCCCAGGCGGCCAGTGAGAGGGCTGCCAGGTGGGTCCCCCCTGCAGGGCTCCAGTTACCTGGGGACCTTCGGTTAGAGGTAAACAATATTTTTCCTACCTGCTTTCAGTAGCCATAGGAAAACTTAGAAGCCCCAGGTTTCAGTCTAATCAGAGCAATATCTGTAAAGAAGAGTGGGAACAGCCCATATGAGGGGAAACCTTGGATCTCGGTCTGTTTTTTATACCACAGATCAGCAGCTTGCTTATAGCTGAGCTGATTTAACTTTACCCATGCATTTTAATGGATCCTCAGTAACAGTTTCACTGAAATCAGCATGAGTAAGATATGTCAGGTATGACTCAGGTGGAGATGTGCGTGTTTCTGTGGGAAGAGGCAAGCAAACTTCTGGCTTAAAAAATTTCTTAAAGCAATTTCAAATGTGAACTGGGAGGACAAGGCTGATAAAGACCTGCTCCAGGTTTCAGTTTAATGAATTCCTGATTGAAGAATACCTTGGCATGACGCAAAATGAGAGATACAGTAAGGCCCTCTGTTCTGGTTTCTGGCATCCCGGCAACATTTAATTTCAAATTATGAAATCTATTTCACTTATAAGCAGTAGTTATCTTTTTACTTTGGGGTTTTTCCTGAGTAACATATGAAGGAAGTTGTTATTATTATTATCATCGAGGTCTCTGTTAATAGAAGAGAAGTTAGGATTTGTGGGGAAAAAAATTGTACTCCGGAATTGTCACATTCCTGTGGTCTGAGAGAAATCCCTCCAGTTCCTAATACCAGATAGAAAATAGCTGAGGTCATATAACCTACAGACCTGTTGAACAGAAACATTTCTTTTGGTTAATTTTCCCAAACAAAGGTCTAAATATGGAGGGCTTTAACATAATCCGTCTCTGAGTAGTGAGTCAGTTTCGAACTTTTAAAATTTGTTAATGAGAAAAAGGAGAACCACCAGGAAGGCAGTCGGTGGGGTTAAAAGTCACGCTTACTGAAAACTGTGAGTATCTCAAGTCCTCAGAGCCTTCCTAACTCTGACCTGCTGGTGTTGGTGAACTGGTGACGTGAATGTCCTCCCCAGAGCCGAGATGCAGACACAGCTCTCTGCGTTTGCTGGAGCGCAGGCAACCAGCAGCTGCTTTCCAGAAGGTCCCTCGCTCTGCTTTCCAGCCCTTTGGAAAGAACTGCCATCCCCGGTGTTAGAGACTCAGTTAGGGCTAATTTTAGGAGTTGGATGAACCACGGTTTTCATTTGCTCACAGGGGTTGTAAATTGCTAACGATCTGCAGCAGAAATTAATTATTGCTAATTATTCCCTTTCAGCCACAGCTCAAATCTTCCTGGAGCACAGCATGTGGATGCGGGTTAAATGAAGTCCACACCTCATTCCCTTTTCTGTCCTTGAAGAAAACAGCAGATCCTGCTCACTTTTTGCATCCAGATTGGCTCCTGCAGGACTGCACGGAGCGGGGTTGCTCCTCATGTTTTCAGAGTCAGAGAGGATGTCTGTACTTACAGCCTAAAATGGGATTAGGGCCTTTCCTTTGGCACAGGTTCGCTCTTTCCTCTGGGGCATTAAGGAGGACAAGGTGAGACTGAGATACCTTCCAAATAAATATATTGAGAGAGATTCATGTTATAAGGAGAACAGTGGCTCTGACCTCATGTAAATGGAGGTCATGATAATACTCCATGTACACTGTGCAAAATGGTGCTATTTTCTATTTAGTTTGCAAATAAGCAGTTATGCTGTTATTGAAAAGTATAACTTGCAAAATTTAAAAGATGGAAATTAATTATATGGAGTGGATAACTGATGTTGAACTAGTAAGGCAAACTAACTGAAACGTCACCTAGTTCGTGGTTACGTTGCCTAAAAGGGACGTTTGGCTTTGATCAACACAGGAGATGGGCTGAAGCCGTGTGTTCCCACTGCCTCTGTCAGCTGAGTCTGGAGGTGGACAGGGAAATCTGAAAACACCTACCAGCAAATCACAGTGTTTTCAGGGGACAACGATAAGTCAAAGCATGGGGTGGGATTTTTTTCCCCACTCAGCCTTGTGGCGAACCATCTTTAATGAGGCTAGTGTGTGCTGGCAGGGTGACACTCTCCTGTGTCTAACCTTGGAAAAGCGTCGGCTCTAAAGGCACTCGTGAAAGTTTGCTGGCAGAAAAGCAAGTGCCTCAATTTCTGCCTTTCATCACATGCATAATTGCCTGAATATTGCGGTACACACTTGTATGTAAGGGCAGAGCCCTCTCAGCAGTGAAAGCGGCACTTTCTGGGGCAGGCCAACACAAGGTGGTTCCTTCATCCAAAGCAGCCCCGAGCTCCTCTCCTTTC
Source organism: Rynchops niger (assembly GCA_013400035.1). NCBI lineage: Eukaryota > Metazoa > Chordata > Aves > Charadriiformes > Laridae > Rynchops > Rynchops niger. The sequence continues at coordinate 429,086 of VXBH01008014.1, forward strand.
ATTTAACAGCTCAGTGCGTAAAGGGCTCCTGGAGTTTGCAAAGGTGTTTTGAATCTCATCTCTCTCTGACTCAGAGCTGTGATTTCAGCTAAAATAAGGTAATGATCTTTGAGACGGGAAGAGTGCAGGTGGCTTTCTTAGTCTGTGGTAGAAGTGGTATGTGACTCAGGGAGTACTTCTGCAGAGGAAAGCCAGGGCCACCAAAAGCCCTGGTTTTAGGTGCTGTCATTTTGAGATAAAATCCCCGCAGTGAATGTAGCTTCCTGTTGATGTTGAACCATCAAATGCAAAGCTGCTTCTGCTTCTTTCACCTGTACCTGGCAAGTCCTCACCCAGCTCATTTGATGTCAGTCATTCACCGGTGGGAATTGTGGTAATCTTGTCTTCTGTTCCGTTTGAAGTTGCAGGTTAAAAAAAAATCTCTCCAGCAAATTGCATCCTTTTGACACCAACTACATAGCTAGAATATCCATTTATTGAAAGGGACAGCATTATTATCTGAATGGTGACAGTGTGAGCTGTTAATTCCCACACGCTTCTTAGTGACACAGATCTGCTGTGAAGAGCGGTTTTGTTTGTGTGGAGCCAGCTCTCCTTTGCCTTACCATATATCTCTATTATAAAACACAAAGAAAATGTAGCATGCATTGGTTCTCGGTGTCATCTATTGTAGTGTGGAAGGTGCAAGTACCAATCTCTTCATCAGAGGGCTGTTGGGGAGAGCAGCGGGCTTTCCACCGCCCTGTATGGCAGGAGGTACAGGCCCAGGCTGGTGACAATTAGCCATATGCTGAGACATCTCCTCAGCTCCCTCCAGCACCTGCTGCTCCTCTGTAAGAAACCTGAACGATGGCCCTCCTACTGAGGTGTGCTCAAGAGAGTGTCTGTACGTAACTGTGTACCTTGAGAGCTCATCTGCAGTCTTTATTACAACAATTACTAAGGATCATTTGACTGTAAATGCTGGCGCTCTCTTGCTATGAATCAATCAGTCATTAACCTTAGCAGTATCGATGTCTTCTCACTATGCATTTCAAGCAGATTAATAAACAAGAGAAGAGTTAAGAGCCCATTCTGGTGCTGCAATGTATTCCTGTGTTGCTGGATCTGGGTAAACACAGTGACACCTCATTGTACTGTGAGAGATTTATGAAGGAGCTACAGTGTGGGAGAGAAGGGGAAAAGAGAGACTTGCGCTGAGATGTGCTGATAAAGAAGCAAAGCTAGACAGAGAAATGGGAGCAACGTGTGCGCAGCCGAAGAGCAGGCATCTGACAGTGAGCTGACACGTGCTAGGTAGGAATTGTTTTCAATTTCTTATGTCATGTCACTGTGATTCTCGATGACCTTGAATCATTCTGGGAACAACTGACATCAGTATGCTGAAGGGAAAGGAGGAAAAGAAAGAAGAAAAAAAACCAAACAATCCTCCATGAAAGTAGCTCTTTTAGATGTGTCTTTTTAGGTGACCATAGTTAAAAGCATATGCTTGTGTCTTGCCAAAGTGTAGTCCTGTGTATTATGAGGTCCTTGACTACTTTAAGACATTACTTCATAATTTTTTTTTATAAAAAAGGGAAACAACTGAGTCATTCAGAAATTTCTGACAGTGTATAAAATTATAGATCTCCCTCCTCCTCCCCCACAAAAAAATTCTTGAATATCTTTTTTTTGATTCTTCTTGGCCAGCGTTTCCCAACCAGTGGTACCAGCCAACACGATGCTCATGTGGCTCTTAGATATTTGCTGGAACAATATTCCTGTAAACAGTCCAACTTGAGGCAATATGATGTTACATGCAGAGCTGTGGTTGCTCGAGATTTCTGCTTGAAAGGTTGGGGATCTCTGCCCCAGGGTGTCGCAGCACAGCGGGCGGCTGCGGTGAGGATGACGTGTGGTCCCTGGGAGCAGGGGCAGAGTTGGCCATTGAGGGTCAGCGCCGCTCACCATCTGACTCTCCCCGCAACGCTGGCACCTCGTCGCTGGCACCACCGAGTCCTGTGGTGGCAGCCAGGAATTTGGGAAGGCTGAGAGCAGCCTGCTTTTCATTATGTGACTTCTCCTGAGTAAATAAGGAAACAGAGGTGACAAGCACAGCAGATGACACTGGGCTCTTCCACTCTGGGTTCTGCAGCTGCCCATAGGAGCAGCCAAACTTTCTAGCTTTAATCAACAGAGAACAGGTACCAACTCTGTAGCTGTCTAAAATAGGAGGTCTGGAAAATAGTGTCCTTCCTAGGAAACATGAAACACTTCACTGAGCCTCCTGCTTAAGTGGTAGGACCTGAATCTGCAAGTCCCCAACCTGGAGCAGCCTTTGTGAGTGAACTACCTCCACCGAGTAGCCTTGGAGAGAGAGGTACCCAGATGGCATCTGGAAAACCTGCCCGTTTCAGTGCCCATGCACCAAGTGTCCTGGAGCTTGACAAGTCACCAGAGGGCTCACAGCTTAATTTTTCATAATTCCTAACATATGTAGAACTTCAGCTATGACACAATTAATTTAAGCGATTAGCAAGAGCTGGATCTGGGCCTTTGCAGAGACTGAATGGCCTACGTTTTGTGTTTTAGGAATGAAACTGCTTCTGCTGCTTCTGAACGGGGCTTACAAGGGACTAATCCACCTTTGGGTGTATTTCCTCAGCCAACTTTAAGCAGGCCTGCTGCTGGGTGAGGTACCCCACATCCTCGTGACCTTGAGTGCATGAGGGTCTTGGGGACACCCAGTAGCCGGCTCAGGAGTCAGCAGTTTGCAGGCACAAACCCTCTGATAAATTTTGGATAGAGTTATTTCCAAGCAGACTGGTCCAAAGCTCATTGCTTTGTCTCCTTCATTTTTATTCACGTTCTTAAGCTCGTTCATTCAGGTCCCAGGTAAGACCTTTTTAATGATTTCCTATTAGAATCCCTTTTATGAATACAAATATCTTTGAGCAAAGTTTTGCGCATTCAGCTTCATAAAACCAAGGGCTTTAAAATTAGCAGCTGGCATGTGGAAGCTTTGAACAATCTTCACGTGTCCTAAAGAATTCCAGTTAACTTTTAAAGTTCTCAAATAAGATTTTATATTCTAAATTAGTATGTATAAATAATTCTTGAGGTATATCCTCCCGAATTTTAGACCTTCTAGCCAGTTTTATTCCACTGTCTCAGACTATATAAATATATATATTAAATGTATTTATAGAATAAGTAGTTATTACAACTGAATACTTAAATCAAAATGAGTAATTTATACAGATTTTCTATTTTAGAAAATCTTACATTTTTTTATCAATTCAGTGTCTTGTATAAATTTTATGTAACTCTACAGAACGATTTGGAAAACAAAAAAAGAAAAGGGAAAAAAAAAACCACAACAAAACCCCTCTGTGATTATCTGTGAGTTTTTAATCAATCTATACTGATTAATTGTGTTTGGTCAGATGCGTAATAGGACATTGTTCTTCTGCTGCGACTGGATGAATGCACAGATAATCATGATATGAATCATTACATTTGCAAAGCAAAATCCATTTTCTACCAATTCAACTTCCCATGAGCATTTTTTTTATAAAGATGAATTGCTGATAGGCAGTATTTTTTGAATACGTTGGCCATTATTAAGTGTCTCCCTTGAGCAGCTGTAGAAATTATTTGCACCTGATTTTAAAGAGGGGAAGGAGCTGGGGCTCTGACTAGGACTCCTGCAGGTGTTACTCACCTCCATCGTTGGAGTTGAAGGTGATTAAGACAGAGGAGGAGGGGGCAGACCTGGCCTGCCCCATCCCATCTGCTGGGGGCTGACCAACTTGGGAAAGGCCCCCCAGAATGTGTGTGGGAGGCTGGAAGTGTTGCTCGGTGTGGGTCTGGGATGTGCCCTGTGGCCATGGAGCAGCAGGTCCAGGGAAGTGGCTGCTTGCCCGTGGCTCCTGAGGCACAGCACCTCACAGGGGTCACCCCTCAGTGCAATGCCTGGGTAATGGGGGAGCTTGCGGGGGAGCTTCAGAAGTTCTCTCCTGATCCGGACTAAAATGCTCGTGCTGCTGTGTTTTTGTAGCAAATACAAATGATGATAAGCAGAAACACAGTTCAATGAGTGATTTGCCACTGACTTCCTCATGGAGGGGAGCTCTGGGAGTGAATATTTCTATTTCATCAGTGTTTTCTGACTGAACTGCCTTCAATGTAGAGGTCTTTTGTCATGTGTTTTTGGGGCTGTGCTTTTCTCTGTAAGTTTACCTTGGCAAATAGCTATGCTCACAGCCTGAGCAAGCTTATCTCGAACCAGTTTGTACATGGAGATGCAAGAATGGGAGTGGTAGATGGTCTCGTAGTTACTGCAGCTCACAAGGATCAGGTACATTTCAGATGCTGTCTCTGGTTTCTTGTGTTACGCTGGCCAGGTTGGGTATTAGTGCTTTCCTTCTCTCAGCCTGCCTGGTCTGTCAAGGTTGTCAGATGTGCACAGCTAATAAGAATTATTTAGGTAGAGCATGTGGTACAACTCGGGACCCAATATCACAGGGTGTCACTAGATACGATATTTATGTATGCAATGGCAAAAACAAAGTACCAGAGCAGGTTAATGCAGAGAGAAAGAGACACACATAAAATTATAGTGCCAATAGCCCTGTGCTGATAAAGATTAATATCTCATAGACCTCCTTGAATTTCCCTCCACTTTCTAGCTCTTGTGAATTATTTGCAATGATGATAGTATCTTATTGCTGTCTTTTTTAAAAAAAAAAAAAAAAAAAAAGATAATTTCCCAGGTAGCATTGAGGTTTCTTGGTGCCTGGAGGAAAGAGATGAGAGAGCATTTCATTTGTCTGTGAGTACACACAGTGGTGAAATTGTCACCTCATGGTACTTCCTGAAGAATAACCAGGAAACCAAGCTAATGGTTGGTTAATACTGAGGTATTACTATGGAAGCGGGATAAGGCTTTTAAAGATCTCCCTTAACCTCCTACGGATTTAACCCCAAGCAAAGTATTTGCAGGTTTTTAAAAAAAAAAAAAAAAACAAACCAAGCCTGCTCTGATGAGGGACCCAGAGGGCCAGCGCGCAGTGAGAGCTCTCCTCTGGGCAGCCCAAGCACACGCTCTGCAGAAACCCAGCAGTGGGCACAGGGGCAGAGTTTCTCTGGGCAGAGAAAGTCCTGGCTGAGGACAGACCAGCGTGAAGGATTTCGGGGCACTGGTTAGAAGGTTCTTATTCTGCCTTTCATGGAGAACAGCAATAGGGAAAAAATAATTTACACCCGTCAAGAACTAGAGGAAGCAAATTAAATTACTGTATGAAAAGAATAATCACTGGTAGAGGTGTGAAGTGTTGATCTTATGTATTTTTTGCACATTGTAGAGATTCTTAAAGGCTGTCAGCATTTTAATTAAATATGACAGCTTGACAAAAGGAGCAGCTAGGTGTGAAACGCATATACTGCTGGAGGGAGGCTTTCTGTACAACACTGACCTGAAATCGGGAAGTCGCTGACTGTGACCTTCGCTGTGCTTTGCGGAGCAGCCAGGGCTGCAGGCGGGGCTGTCAACTGTGCAGTCCCCAAAACTGACACACCACATTCATTACTGCATGAGTCAGGCATGGTGAGAGCCCCACCGCTGCCTCTTGCTGCTACTCGTGCTTGCCGTGCATGAGTAGTAGAGGGAAGAGTCAACCCTCCCCTTTGACATGGAAGCTTGGTTTCTTGTTGGTGCAATGGACCTTGCCTGAAAAAAGTGCTGAGAAACTGCGTTTTTCCAACCTTCTTTCTGTTGGGGGCAGGGGGGGGAATCTTAGTTGTAGGATTCTGCCACTTAATCTTATTATTATCAGAGACCAGCCGTGACAGTAGCCTGTAACTAAGTTCTTTCTACTGTTACGTGGCTTTTCCATTAAATACTCCCTCCAGTGTAAGGTGTCCTAGCTCAGTAATACTTTGCTGCATTTCAGGTGTCTCTATTATTAATTAATTTACTATTTGCTGTAATAAACCCCGTCACAATGAATTTATTTAGCACAACGTATATATTTCGTGTCTTCTGATTATGATTCCTTGACGGTTTCCTGCTGTCAAGATACCCTCTGACATCCTGATGCAGCAGATCCTGACCTGTACTCTATCAACAGGAGCTGACTGTAGTAAGACTTGAAACCCCTTCCAGAAACTGAAAAATGCTTAACAATCTTCAGTCCCATTTCAGATTTGGGAGGGCTTGGATGTTTCAGGTTTATCAAGACAAGGGCCAAGTCTGTCTTTTTTCTTTGAGGGCCAAGTCTCTGCTTTGAGAGGAGCCCTGCAGAGAAGGACTCGAGGTACCGGTGGATGAGAAGCTGGATATGAGCAAAAGATGTGTACTTGCACCCAGAAGGCCAACCTTCTCCTGGGCTGCATCAAAAGCAGTGTGGCCAGCTGGTTGAGGAAATTGATTCTGCCCCTCGACTCTGGTCTGGTGAGACCCCACCTGTGGTACTGTGTCCAGCTCTGGGGCCCTCAGCATGAGAAGGACATGGACCTGTTGGAGCAGGTCCAGAGGAGGGCCCCAAGGATGATCTGAGGGCTGGAGCACCTCTCCTGTGAGGACAGGCTGAGAGAGTTGGGGTTGTTCAGCCTGGAGAAGAGAAGGCTCCGGGGAGACCTTATTGCACTTTTAAATACTTAAAGGGGGCTTATAAGAAAGATGGGGATGGACTTTTTAGTAGGACCTGTTGCAATAGGATAAGAGGTAATGGTTTTAAACTAAAAGAGGGTGGATTTAGACTAGATGTAAGGAAGACATTTTTTACGATGAGGGTGGTGAGACACTGGCACAGACTACCCAGAGAGGTGGTAGATGCCCCATCCCTGGAAACATTCAAGGTCAGGTTGGATGGGGTTCTGAGCAACCTGATCTAGTTGAAGATGTCTCTGCTCATTGCAGGGGGTTTGGACTAGAGGACATTTAAATGTCCCTTCCAACCCAACACATTCTATGATTTCCTGTAATTCTTGGGAAGCTGCAAAAACCCCAGCCAGGCAGACTTTGGCAGAGCTGAGCGTACTCTGCCTCGTGAAACTCCGATGCTCTCCTGGGTTGAGATCCTAAGAACCACTGATGTAACTTTCATAGGCAGTACTGTTGACATTAAATCTCCTTCCATGATATATTACATTGTAGAAATGTTTTCTTCCATGTAATTTATTAAGTGGAATTAGTTTTAGATTTAAAAAAAAATCTGGATTGCTCAAATAGCAGGTTGTACATTAACTTGTAGCTCAGCTTGGTCACTATTGTGAAAATTAATTTAGGTAAGAAGATATATTCAGAGGGGACTGCATGTTCATTAACATCCTGAAAAGGGATGAGAGGGAATTTCTGTACAGGAAAACGTAAAAGTTGTTGTACTTAGGTGAATGTCATTGAGCTCTACTTCTATGGGGCAGAAATAAAATCTCCCATGCCTCGAAATAGTTGAAGATTTCAGCTAATTCCTCACAACCACATAATAATTTATCATTCATTATCATTCCAGGGGATTTCTAACACTCATTCTGCCGTAATTTGTCCCCCTCATATCCTCAAGCATAAGCAGTCAGTGGTGTACAAAGACTTGAAACAACCATCCTTTGAAAAGAGCAAGGTAAACATTTCATACAGCAACATATGATTCAGTGATACTTGTTACGGAGCGGTAAGTAAATGGTTTATTTCCTTACATGAACATATAACAAGGTGCTTAATGACAAAGTCAAGTGTTCCCATTCTGTTCATACACTAATAATCATACCTAGANAAGAGAATAAAATAGTTTTTTGTAAAAACAAAAAAAAAAAAAAAAAAAAAATGGCGTGCAACAGAGACAAGTCCAGCTGAGACATTGGTGCTGTGGAGATGAGCTGGATGGGGCTGCGAAATGCGGTGGGAGCTTTGCCAGAGGAATTTGAGGTGACCTGTGGTAGATGTGGAGACCCCTTCATCTTGGAGGGGCTGAGCCAGTGCCACTGAAAACAGCAGAAATATTAATTCAGTGCCTGCTAACCGTCGATCTGGCCCCCACACCCCTGTAGCCATTTCAGAAACTTGTACAGAGAAGTGAATAGCACTGTACAACCCAGCATGGGCAAAATCAAAACAAAATGTGTGTTCAGCAGGATGATCAATAAATGTGTTGCAAGGGGGCTTGACAGCTTAGCTGCTCGTTTTCTGCCTTCCTACTGTTGAGAGAATTCTTTGGGGAAAAAACCCAAACAAATCTCCCCCCCGTAAGTAGAGTCAGATTTGTAGTAAAACACCTGTGCCATTTCAACCATATCAGCTTGCAGTTTCAGGTTATGAATTTGCCAGGCTCATTTCATTTGTCAGTATTTTTGTTACTCATTTTTATACTTACAGGATGACAGACTTTTCCATGGTCTCTCCTCCATCCTGGAGAAGATAGCCTCTTATTAGGGCTCACCTCATCTTTCTGCTTCCACACTGGTCCGTTTAAAGCAAGGAATCTTTTATAGTCTATAGGGTGATTTTGATGTATACTACATTCTAAAGCATTTGTGTAATGTTTCTGTGCAATTGAACAGCCAGCCATTATCTAGATGTGTTAGGGTATGTAAAATAAATGCTTATTCTACCTATCTCTTCAGCTGTTATCGTGAGCACAGGTGTACATTTTGAGTTACGATCCTTGTCCCCTTTGGTAAAAGGAACTCGGAAATCACAGGCTGTCATTAGCCTGACGTGAACTCCAAAAGTGATAAAACCAGGTTTTAGATTGCGCAATTCCCCCCCCCAAGGTTTTTGGTTTACTCTTCTTCATGCTCTGTGCGTGAGGTTAAGCATGCTTAGCCACGCTACTTGGGATGGTTTCCTCACAGTGAAGGGAGAGAAGAAGTGAGAGAAAGAGTTGAGGTTCACCAGAGCAGCTTGGATGTAATCATATTTGCAACGGCAGACTGCCACATTTGAGAAGATGCTATGTGTTTAACCGTGCTGAATAGCCCAAGGAATGTGCCCTATTTCTTTGGCCATTTCTTTGGAAAGGATTTCTCTGGATCTGGGTGGGAATCTGGCCTTACGGGTTAAGCAGAGTATTGGTAATGATCTTCTCTATGTACAGACCCAATCCCACTTCCCTTGTGCAGAGGGCAGGGCTCTGCGGTTATGAAGGTAGTGTAGATATTTTTCCTTAATTGCGTCTGCCTGGCTGAATTGATCTGGTGTACAAAGGAGGAAAGAGCTGCTGTCACAGAGAGCTGATGGAAATTGCCTGTTGTATGTGCAGTGAGAGAGTGGTGGGACTCAGGTGAGAGTCCTACCTCACCCTTCCTCTGGCTGCGGAGGAGTGTGCCTGTGAGCGTACAGCTGCTGTACACTTAGTTACCCGCTGTGCTGCTGTACTTACAGCCTCATCCAGTTCTCCTGGAAGAACTAGGTTATGCTTTGGATCCCTTCCTTAGGCACTGGTGGTTTGCTCAGACTGAAACTTGACACCTTTCAACTTCTAAAGGTCATTTCTGTTCATTCCTGCTGTTGAAACACAGCTGAGCCTTTTAGAAAAATAGTTTTTATAGTATTAGAACAATGTTATTGGAAAAATAATGTTTGACAATAAACTATATCCACTTTATTAGAAATCAAAGCGGTTTCTAAAAAGCTTAACATGTACATATAGACATCTAAACATATTATGCTTTTGTTTTCTGCTGTCTTCTTAGATAACGTTAAATAGTGCAAAAGAACCCCGTACGATGTTTAGGAAAGGAGAACACTTCTGTTCCTTCTGATGTATTTAAAAGCTACCATCATGGCGTTTTTTGAGCGTGGGTTCTGACCCTGGTCACAACGGATAAAAAAATGTGAGAGCTGCAATACCTGTCACAGTCTTTACCCCAGAAATTTTTGCAATAACCCACCCTTCTCACGTCTAAAATCTCTCCCTTATAGGTTTTCATTTAACTGGAAAGCCCCCCAAATCTATTTCTAGACAAACCCTATCAGTAAAGGTTAGACTGGAAAGAAACCTGATCATCTTTTTTCATTTAGAAAGGTATTTTAAAGCAATGGCAGAGACAGAATTTGCATTGCTTGCAAACTGTTTCATACTGCTTGAGATGGTAATTTTTTTACCTATTTGTAATTGAACTATTTTTTGTCAATAAAAAAAAGTTAGGTAGTTGTTTTTTTTTTTTTCCCGCAGATTCAAAGAGGCAGAATGTGTTGAATTAAAGAAAACTTTGATGGGGAAATTTTGGTGTTGTTTTTTTTTTTTTTTTTTTATTTCTCATTTCATTTCAGTGAGCCCAAACTGGCTTGCACCTTCTCTTCATTGGTCTTATTAATTCTGGTGTGTTTTGATACCTACAGCGTATTTGCTTCGTTTTCTATGTCTTCCTGAGCCACAATTTACCTTCCCAAATGACCCCATCTTCCATTTCTCTGAAGCTAAATCATTAAATAAAGATCATAAAGAATAAAAGTAACTCCCTTGATTCCCTCATTAGCAGTGTCCTCTGGCTTCCCCAAATCGCTTTCGGTGCGTGAAACGAGAGGGAGCGAGACAGCACTACAGCTCACTCTTTCCCCAAGCCCCGAGGAAGGGTACAGGGAAGGAAAATGGTGTCTTGCATCTCCATACAAGCTCTGTTTTGGACCTTCACCTCGCGCTCTGCAGGAAGGACGGAAATGCACGTAAAAAGTCTGCAGCACGTGGCTAGAAGCAGCCCAAGGGTGATGATTACTGTCGCCGGCACAGCGCATCCTCGGCAAGCACCGCAGCAACTTCGTACTTGCTGCTGCTGCTCTAGGGCCTGGAAGCCAGCCAGAAAAATATCATCTTGAAGTGATTTGCACACCCTGGTAGAGCCCTACAGAGAGGAAAAACTGTTGGCTCCCATCCTGATCTTGCGTGGAGCCTCTGTGCGCAGCTTGGTATGAACAAGATGTTTTCAGGAGGCTGACTCAGACTAATTTTCAAGGCCAAGGAGGGAAAAATAGCAGATCTGTACGCTCTTGGTGAACCCACCTTTGTGTGATTTGAATTTGAATTCTTTCTTGGTGAGGCTAGAAGTGGTGTTCTTTTAAAAGTATCAGTTAGAGGGCATATGGAAAGTCTTGGGGGAAAGATGGGTCTAAGAATCCACCTCCATCCTTGGCCCCTGAATTCTGAGGAGTGTATTTGTGTCTCTACATACCTCTTCCTGACCTTGATTGCAAGCCCTGAGCACCCGTCTATAGGGAAATTCCAGCTGGGGACAGCTTCTGGTTTGTCCCTAGGGTGATAAACTCAGGACAGTTTATCTCCTTCCGGAGAGGAACTCGGAGGCCTTATCACTCCCCTTTCTTCCTATCTTCTGCTCTCTGTAGACTCGGGGATTTGGGTGGTTCTGAATTTTTATGGTTCTAATCTCAATTTATGCTAAAGCCATGTATTTCACACCGGACTACAGGAATTTATTTTTATTTTTTTTTTAATATTGAGCTATCTGGGGAGGGGATTGCTTTGCTTTTGCTGGCAGAAGCATTTTTTTGAAGTTAACTTCTGATGGTTGATTTGAATATTTTTTTTTTTTTTTTTTTTAATGATAGCTAATTAACAGGTGTTTGTCAGCAGGGCTGTTTCTATGCACATTTGTCTGAATACAGCCCTCCCAACTCTTCAAGCAAACCTGGACGCTTTAACAATAATTATATTGGGGGGGGAGGGAAGCCTTTATCTGCTGCACAAAGGTTAAGTACTTGGGGAATGTGATCCCCTCCTACTGCTGCTTCAGCGGTAACTCCTCTCCCATCGCTGTGGCCGGTGCCTGCTCTGTGTGGCTTCCATCCTTCCCCTTTGCTCACCACCCTGCGAGTGCTTTGCCCCCCGAGCCGAGCCTGCCCTTACGTGCTGCCGAGTTTGTCTTGCTGCAGCATCCTTGAGGTAAGTTGCAGGATTTATCTGCGGAGCTTCTCCCTGCCCCATTGTTCTTCCCACGTGCAGCAGAATAATTACATCCTGGCACAAAAAAATGAACAGAACCAGAGCTTTTGTCCTTATCTCTTCCTGCCTCCCTGTTCTCTTCCTATTCAGTCGTGTTTGAAACAGAGTTTTCCCTTAAACATTTCAGAAACCTCCCCATCTCCTCCCCTCATTTTTAATCTTTTTTTGTTAAACATTATTTTAAAAGAATTCCCCACAAATTGATTGTATTTTTTCCCCCAGAAAGACCTCCAAATTTGAAAGGGAGGTCCATTTTGAAGAAAGGAAAAAAGAAACCCTTGGGTGTTTGAAATTTCTGTTCAGATCTTCTTTTGGTGCCTGCAGTGCTCTTCCAAGAGTCAGGGCGACATTTACCCCTGAGGTACCAATTGAAGAGGGAAACTTGAAGTGGAATTAAACTCGGTACCCAGGGAAAGTCTGATTCTTTTCTTTGACTAATTCCTCATGTTATTGGACAAATCATTTCAAACAACCCATTAATCAGTATTGTTTTTTACACGGGTTGTATGGCTTTTTGCCGAATTCACCATGATATTGCTCATTCAACATTCATGAGGATTTTTTTTTCTCAAAAAAGCAACTTTCCAGGAGGTGATCTGAAAATGCTTCTGATATTTCAGTCACTTTATAAACTGAAAATAAGAGTGAATTATTCACTCAGAAGAAACCTGGGCTTGTCTTGAAACTCATGACAGGCTGTTTAAAAATATGATATTGACACAGGTTCTGGAAGAGGTCGCACTAACTGAGGGACACAAACAAAATAAAGCATATTCTATGTGTGTTGTGCTTACATCATTTACCTTTCAGTGATTCTGTTGGTAATGTTCTTGTTAAGGAGTACTAGAAAAATCTGGCAGATTCTGCTGGGATTAGTCCAGCTGGAGGTGTCAGATGTTGTGCACTGTACATGGCAGAGCAGAGCCAGCATTTTGTTTAGTTCCCAAAGATGCCCCAAAGTATTTGAGATTTAAAGTCCACGGGTGTCAGAGGAAGAAAAAAAAGAAGGAAAAAAAAAAAAAAAAGGAAAGAAAGAAAAAGCCCCTCCCATAGATGGTAAAAAACCTAGCAAGGGCTTTGTGCGATAGCGCTAAGGGCACGTGCTCATGCACAGGCAAGTGGGGGCTATTGGGAAAGTGATGCAGATGTCAGTGTCTGCGCTGTGCTACAGTGCTTGCTGCATGGATTCAGACAGCTCCCTCTTGATTCATTTCAGCCACTGTCCAGGCAATGGAATAGTTTGTAATCACTGATTTTTTCCCCCACAGACTTTGGAATAATTTTCAAAGTCTTTCCATCATTTCTAGTCCATCATTCCTTCTCAACCCCTTAATGTATTCCTTCTTCAGGCTTAGTCTAAAATGCTGAGGACAGAGTTTTTATGAAGAATGCTGCAGTTCTGAGTTTTGCTTTGTTTCTTTTCATCACTACGCTTCTTTAAATTGTATATGTACTGAATAGAAATGTCATCTTCTAGTAGGCTTTGAACAGAGACAAAACTTTAGTGCAGTATGCTTAGGTTTGCTTTCAGCTGAGTGGGTTAAGTAAAAAGTAATCTGAATTTATATCTGACTACTGCTCCAAACCCAGAGCAAGCCTTTCAGGGGCTTCAGAGTTTGGTGAAAGCCGAGAGGCGGCTCTGTGTTCTCTGGTTCTGCGAACATCTCAATTTTCTGAAATAGAAATATCAAAAGAGCGTTTCTCTCCTTACACAAATTCTGACCTGTCTGAATTCAGCAGCCTGAGATTCAGCAACTGGACAGCTTGTGATACCATCTGCATCCGTACACGCAGCCCTCTGCTTTCCAGAGAAAAGGAGGCTGGGTGAGCTTGATAACTATCCAGAGTTTTAGATGTTTATCCGAGAAGAAGCCTTTGAAATTCATCAGCTGCTATTTGGGATACAATATAGGTTCCTGCTCTGTAAAATACTATGCCACGGGTTCTGACTTAAAAGCTTTCTTGAAAAACAAATGCCAGAAACTCAGAAACTACAGGAGGAAAAAAGGAAACCTGGGTAGAAGTATCTTTTACACCTTTAATTGCATCCCCTGCAAGAATCTATTCCTATAATAGAGGGCATATGATAATTAGCATAAAGAGGCAAACTACAAGTGAAAAGTCAATGGAGTTGTGTTAAAGAGGGATATAAGTTTTCTTTATACTCAGTTGGAAAGTCCTTTTTTGAAGCGTTTATTGTAAAGTTGTAAAAAATAATCCATAAAGGAAAGCAATTTTGCCAGGAAAATGATGTCTTAAAAGCTGTTTTCCACTTTACAGTGCATTGCTTCCCTTTTGTCGTGATAAAAATGTTCGGCATATTTCGAGGTCCATGCTCATTTATCCCTTCTCCTACTCAGGAAGTGTCAGTAATCCTCAGAACGAGATGGAAATGTCGGCAGTGCTGTTCTTAGCAGGGATTACACATTTCAATAAATAATAATTTTTGGTACCTTATCGTAGACACAAACTGGTATCTGAAACCCTGCAAACAACCCAAGGCAGCTTTTTGCAGCCACCAATGGCAAAATTCAAACAACAAACAAAAAAATACTTAATTTTTGACCGCTGATTATAATTAAATCTAGTCTTTCCCATTTTTTCCAAACAGATGGGGAAAATCAAAATGTTAAGTAGCTTCATTTTCACCACAGGGCTCTTTCAAAGGCTTTAAACTTCTGGATGGCAGCCAGATTTTCGGTTGGGTTTTTCTCCTTGTGTTTAGTCCCTGCAGCTCTAAAGGCACGAGGAAGGAGCTGCGCGCAACTCCCTTTAGCATGCCCTGCTTGCTTTCTCTGCTGCTCAGTTAGCAAACTTTACTCAAAGTAGGTTAATGTTTCCCATGCACAGCAGGCTCCAAAACCAAAGCTTGATTTTTACCTTTTTTTTTTTTTTTTTTTTTAAAAGCTGTCAGCACTCATTCATTCAAGGACCTATTCTTTCTCTGCTTACCTACAACATGACATTTTAAAATTAAAGTCTCAAAGACCTAGGCCACCATTTTTAGAATTCAGAGGGATTGCTTTAAAGATAATCAGCCATTCTGCTTTTCTGCAGTGACAATTGTGATTTATCTCATTGCTAAATAAGGCTTTACTTGTGAGAATTTGCATGGGGAGTCATCCAAGAAAAACAGGAGGCAGTGGGACTTTGTATCAGAAGGGAGGTGTATTTTTGGGTAGTTTTTGTTTAGCATCTCCCTCTCACCACTACGCTTGCCCAAACTTTTCAGGCTCTGAAGACTTTGGACCTGGGCTCTGGACCAAGACTCTGCTGTGATGGGGATGAAGGCGGGCATGAGGCTCTTTGTGGCAAAGAGAAAGGGATGCAGCATGGAGGATGCCATCAGTGTGTGTGTATATATATATATTCTTTATATAGCCTTTTCTTCTTTCCTTTGAAGTCAGAGAAATTTAATGCCCCCTTTCCTTTCCCTATGTAAAAGCAACTCCGTGCAGGCAAGTTCCCTGGCACTGAGGTGCCAAGGGGCGCGTTGCCTGTAAATTTGTGTGTGTTTTGTTGCATTGGCTTTCTTTTACTTGCCAAACCCGCGTGTGTCCTCAGCAAGTGTTTGTGGTGTTTAGGATTCTTTAGGGAGCACGTATGGAAACTAATAACTGGTTTTGGGGAGGACAGGACTGCGTCTCAGACTTATCTGGGTTCATTTGTCAAAAATGGGAGGAAATAACCAGTGCAAAGTGCTTACTGCAGTGTGTCAGGAGCTAGAAACTGAAAACTACTAATTTAAGTATGTGGCAAGTATATTAGGTGATATCCTAATGGATGTTTTTAACTTTGCTTTTTAACTTTGGGGGGGGGGGGANTACCTTACCTTGCTCTGAGTTATTTGCCTGACATAGGTGATAAGTTTTCTCTTTTCTGTGTCACTGTAGCGAAGAATCACAGGAAGATTCTTCATCGGGGATAGGGAGAGACTTGATGATTCACATTTTAATATCTCTGCACGTATGAAGTATGTTACACCTTGGGTACTTCTGAGAAGCCCTAGAAAGCAGCAGAAGTTGCTTTCAAAGGCAAGAGGGGAGCTAAAAGTACCAGTGTTAAAAAAAGCAATCTGTGTAAACCGTTTTACAACTTCGGAGTTATGCAAAGTCATATCTTACCGTGGCCTCATGCCCCAAATGGCATGTCTGTAAAGCACTGTAACCCTGCCTTGACGTATTCTATAGTATACTTCAGCTTTGGAGGAAAATAAACTAGTTGTTAAAATGCTTCTGCATGTCCCAGGGTCCGTCCCATCAGCCAATGGACAAGTGGACCTATGAGACTGCCTCATGTGTATGTAGGGTGAGAAGTCTTGGGGGCTTGTGTGCTTGACGGTGTTTGAACTATGAGTGGGGTGCACTTACCGTGTCCAGTTGTGATTATGTACGGCTGTACATTAAACGTGTTTCCCACTACCCGTGATGGAGTTATCCAGTTGATTGCATGTAACTGATGTCTAATCTATAAGTAGCAATAACTATACCATAAAAACTGCATCTTAAGCTTAGAAGGGGTGCTTGCAAAAAATGAGATTGTCAGCTTCTAGAAAGTAGAAAGAGGATCTAAATCGTAATTTATGTGAATAATAATTAATAACTGATCTTCCACATGCTCTGTAGTTTGTGTTGTCTTAATTTTGAGTGCCTAAATCAGAACTCCTTCAATGGTTATATACATTATAGATATACATTATACATGTGCCATATTTTGTAGCACAGAAAAACCTTGCAGGAGAACCCAACCGGTGCAGAACCCTGAAGCTCTGGCAGGAGACCGGCAACAAACCGTGCCAAGCACGATCGCCTGCAGCCATTCCCCTAAGACTCCCTTGAGAGACGTTGTCCTGCTCACTGTCCTCAGGGGTCTGCAGGTGGGAACCTCCCACAGCACTTCTGCGCTTTTACGTCTGATCCCAGATGGATCCCACGTGGCAGGAGGAGGAGGGAAAACGGAAAGCTAATGAGCAGAGGATCTCAAAAGCAAACAGCTTTTTATCTATAAAAGGGCTTGATCCTCATTGCACTGACATGTTTCTTGAAGTGCAAAGGAGGACCTAATGTGTGAATTAGAGCAATTTATGCACATTTAAAGAACTTTATCATTCTGTAATTAGATGGGCATCTCTACAGAAACAATGTGTCAGCAGCCTAAATAGGAGACAGATATATTTTATGTTGTTCTCTCTCTATCTCTTTTAGATCCAGTGCACAGTCCAAATAAATGTTTCTCTAGGTTTTGTTCCCTGCAACAGCATCCTATTAAGAGGGCCTTTTTATTATTATTTTGAGGGTGTTTGTGTGCGCTGGGCTAATGCCACTCTATAAATAGAATGCTTTTTGCTTTGTTTTTAAAATAGTATTCTGCTTTTAATGAAATAGTTTTTAAATAGTTTCTTGCTTTCAAAAGAGCAAAATACAGCTGCTGCTGGCATCTGATTAATGCTTGCTATTTCATGATAACTGTAATTAAATTCAGCTAATTCTCCACTGCAATATTTATGGAAAACAAGGGCCAGAAGCTGTAGCTCAACATTTGTGCTGGAGAGTACAAGAGCACAGGGAATAACTATGAAAAGCCGCAGGGCAGGGGCTTGGTGTGGCCCGCGGGGAGCCCAAAGCTTTCCCTTTGCATCGTAATGGGTGATGTGGCGTGCACACCCTCCCTCGTAACGTCATCTTCTTGCCTCCGTTTCTTTTCTTCTGCTATGAAGGATGTGTCAGCAGAGAAAAGCAGTCCTGGAGTTGTGTTACAGAAAGGGCTGCTTTGAACTGCGCCTCAGCCTTCGCTGCTGTGGAGGTGCCCCTCTGACTGGGCAACCATCAGGGGGATTTACAGCCACCTTTGTCTGCCTTCAGTTTAAGATTTAAGGGAAGAAGAGAGAAACATCATTTCCCAGGAGACTCCTCTCCGCTGGCAGCTTCTGAAATACCCAAGCTCTGACAAATGGATCCGGTGGCAGTTCATGGACATGTTAGTGGTTACAGCGATGCCACTGCTACCAGCTCATCACATGGACATGAAGTGATGACAAGAATGTCTCCAAAACTGTTTTTTTTTTTTTCCCCTATGTGGCTGTGCCTGTCCAAACTGATCATATGAATTCCTGCAACCAGCTTTCCAAATCATTACTGACCCCCTACTGTTTTACTCCTTGGTAGGCAGCTGTTCTGCTCAAACCAAGGTTTCACTTTATGTGCCCCCAAATGCTGGCATGGTCTGCACAGTGGCAGGTAGGTAGAATCCTCCACAGCTGGTGTGGCTGGAGGAGCGTAGGCTGGGAGAGGCTGACTGCAGGCAGAAGGTGAAAAAAGCTTGTACAGCACGACTGACTCCCCTTGGTTCTATAAACATGTTTTTTGGGATTGAACACCAAGTACACGTAGCAACACTGTGTGTCTCGAGCACCAAGAAAAGGTTATTGCCCAGAGAACAAATATCGCAATAGACTATTGGGACAGGGAAATGGAGCATTAACCTTGCAAACACCCATGGGGTAAATTTAAATAATGCTCTCTCTCTCATCAACTGTTGTGCTTTACCAGTAATGATACATTTCCCCAGCTCAGAGTGCCAGGGAGTGATATGTGAGCCAGGCTTTGACCTCTTCTCACCCAAAACACAAGTTTTGTCTGTTGTATGAACAATGGATGCATGTCTGTGTTCGACACGGGAGACCACATACATTTTGAGGCATAGGCCAGAGAGCTGCCTACCCTAAAACTTCATCCGGAGTGTGACCACAAGTATACGGAGGACCACATCATTTCGGTTACATACTAGGTGAATGTCTTGTTATGCAGCAGGAGAGATGCCAGTGTGTGTGGAGCTTCAGTGTTTCCATAAGAGGTGATAGAGGCCATGTGGTCTGAAAAGGCTGCTGAAGTAGCCTGTATGGTCGCTGTCTTCCAGCTATCAATTCTTTCCAGTGTTTCATTGAAAATGGTTCAGTGGTTCAAGCATAACTTGAGCCTTGGCACATCTTGGTTAAATTTCAGCCTTACAGTAGATGGGTGGGTACCAATTACCCTGGTGTAACATGGGGTTTACAGTAAATATATTAAAAATGTTTCAGTAGGATATTTCATTATCCAGACAAAAGCATCCTTTTTGGAGGGGGAGAGAAAACCTCACCGCCAAATATTTTTGATAAGTCTGACAGGTTTACAACAGAACATTTCAATTTTTAGTTTCAGTACTAGGTGCCCTACTTTCTCCGGCTTTTTTATAATGTTATTGTGTGTGGCTAAGAGAGAAGAGCTCGCTTGTCTTCCTCAAGTTTATTTAGAGCTTTTCGTTGACTAATGCCTTTTGTCACAAGTGACAGTGAAGGACCTGTTTGGTAATAGAGATCAATGGAGGTGAAGGTGACATTTCAGAGCAGCGTTTTAAAACTAATGCGTTGCTGTTTATCTGACCGAGGCACCTAGGAACACTTGCAGTCTAAGAGCAACGTGACCCTGTAAATTCTGTCCCTGCTCTCCTCTTCCTCAGATGCACATTTCCCTTTTCTGTCACTCTTCTCCAACCTAGTACTTTTCAAATTTTTTCTTGCCTATTCTAGAAAACTCTTTGTCAGTCTGTGGTCCTATAAATCTGTTACCAACAGACTTCTTACGCTATCACAGAATCACAGAATGGTAGGGTTGTAAGGAACCTCTGGAGATCATCTAGTCCAACCCACCTGCCAGAGCAGGGTCACCTACAGCAGATGCACAGGAACGCGCCCAGGTTTGGTGGGGTTAAGCGCCTGCTGGCCAAAGTGCGGGCTTTATCAGCAACTGATTGGTGACTTGCTTCCCCCGGGTAACTGCACCTTTTGATTTTGCAGGGACAGAGCCTTTAGTGGCGGTGAGGTCCGAGGGCGCGAAGGGTGTCACTTCCTTTTATTCTGTACTGAGAAAAGGGTGGTGTTGGCACTGAGCAAATTAAGGAAGTGTGATTTCATGCTCCAGCAAAATTCAAATGCACTAAAGATACTTGTGGAAGGTGCTGAAGTGATAGACAGTGAAGAACTTAAGGCCTCTTTTCACTTGGAGAAGAGGTACAGCAGAAGCTAATTGTCGTCCTACATTATACACTGGAACAATCAGCTTTGAGCATACAGTACAGTTCAATTCCCAGACACATTTAGGATTTAATCCATATCTTCTTTGCGAAGAAATCCAGGAAAGGTGGCAGCTTTCAGCTCCGCAGTGATCTGAGACCACCATATACTCAAATAAGTTTCAAAGCAGCTGTCAAATTAAAGCACTACCAGTGTTGACTGGATTTGAGTAAATATTTACTGCCTTGCATGTAATTACTCCTCTCTCTCTACACGTACGCTTTGCCATCTGTGTCCAAAAGTATTGGCTTTCATTGTCTGTTTGCTTGACATCCTCCGCGCTTAATTCTAGAATAAGAAGGTCTATTCAGATAATGCATAATGCAATTACATATAAAACACAATCTCAGTAACTTCTGTACCTAAATGAAATGAAACCATATTAATAACCTACCACACATTCTGCCTGGCTGTCTTGCACGATGTCACGGCAATGCGTTTAGCACAGACCAAGCAAAAGAAAGACGGATTGCTTTCCCAGAATTTGCTCGGTTAATGGAGAAAAATCCAGCCTGATCTAAGCTAGCTCCATCAGTTTCTCAGAAATATTAATGTCTCAAGCTCTTATGCCTCTAATAAAGTAAAATAGAATGTATTTCAACGGAAAACAAATTCTCTATTTCTCCTCTTCTGGCATTTGGTGCAGCTGATAGCTACAGTAGTGGTTTCAAGCAGAGCATGCTGAGCTAATTATATTTCTTCTAAACACTGTTGATTTCTTGATTGCTAATGTGGTATTTGAGAGTCAGTGATTCTTAAATGTCAGCTTAAAAATCCATCTTTACCAGTCTGAATCCCCTAAATGCAGGTCTTGTTTTACCAATATTCCCAGTAAAGAATTACTCTCCCGACTGCTCGTCTGGCAAGTGAGACAAATAACAATTTCCAAAGACTGTATTTTTTTCTGCACCATATTTAATTGGTAGGAGCACGGAGACACAGAAACATTTTCATTAATGCTTCATTATTAATCAGCGAAAGATGGATGCAGCACTTGAGGGAACCACTGAATGGTGAATTCCCTAAACAATTTACTGTAGCTTCCTCCAAAGAAGCAGCTCTTTGAAAAGATGGACAGCCCTATTAGCGCGGATGTTGCAACAGTGCAATGATGAGCTCCCCTTTTAATGTGCTCTTTATGAAAAGGGAAAAAATCCTAATAACTGGGTAACTCTAAACTGTTTGATAAACAAATGCAAATGTGTTGGGTTTTTTTCTTTCTTAATTTTTCTACAGTTCTGCAGGCACAGTATTCATACAGGTTTTGGATGATGAGTCACATAAATATTGCCTTCATATTTTTAGTAAGTTTCTACTTATTCTTCTTGCTTGTTATAACACTTTATCTGCTACTTCTTTTTACATGTTACAATATTACAACACAATCGTAATGAAGCCTGTTTTTGGATTTAGATAGAGACATCTCCAGGTGTCGTGCATTGCGGGTCGACCACCACTGACCCCCCTCGGAGGAGGAAAGCCTCACCGACTGCTGCTCAGAAAAACAGCGGCTCTTATTCCTAAATTTGCTCTGGCAGTGCAGCTGAGCAGCGTGCAAGGTCTCTTGAGCAACAACAGCAGGGACCGCGAGGTGCAGAGCCCCGTTTACATGGGAAAAGGGGAGTGAAAATAGTTCCCTGATTGCTGGCGTGAAAGTACGTGAAAAAAGTTTTGAGAAGAAATCTGGATATGTAAATTGTTCTCCAGTCCTTACTATAAATCTGCTTATTTGTGAGTCTGCAAGGATTGGTCATGGGAACGGTGTGTGAATCTGGTTGCTCTTGTCAGCAGAACTCTTGATTTTTAGAAACTTTTCAGAAAATACCTTGATTATGTAGAAATCTTTTCTCACTGCAAGGGAAGACCCTCTGTGCTACTGCCAGCAGTAATGCAGAGGCTTGGCATCCTTTTTTAACTGCCTTAGTTACATTGGCACCACTAGGCGACAACAGCCTGATGGGATGTGATGGATGGGCTGTCATAAAACAGTAAACAATGGGGGTGTTACTCCTTGTGGTCCCAATGCGTGCCAAATCCCTCTGCTCTGCTCTCCCGGTACCCAGCTAGCAGTGTAGCGCCGCAGTTTGGGAGACAATCACAGTCTGCTGGGGCCAGACAGGCTGAGCTCTGCCTTTTTGCA
The DNA here is from genome assembly GCA_013400035.1 of Rynchops niger. Classification (NCBI taxonomy): domain Eukaryota; kingdom Metazoa; phylum Chordata; class Aves; order Charadriiformes; family Laridae; genus Rynchops; species Rynchops niger. The sequence goes on from VXBH01008014.1 coordinate 451,272, forward strand.
GGGGGTCGTGGCCTGAGTTAGGGTTCTCTTGGCATCACCGGTGAAGGCGATGGCCAAGACAGCTCTCCAGCATCTGGGACATATTACCAGATGCTGAAGATGGAAGAATCTACTTTTCAGTCTTAGTTTATCTCCATGCAGTTTCCCGAAACCTTTAGCTTGTCTCCTGCTTAAGTCTCTCAAACACTGCTGTCCTCCTGATTTGTTTGATGCTGCATCTCCTGCTCTTGTGTATCTCTGGCTGGGTGCTATCTGACTGACTTTATTTCTTCTCAACAGATGCCTGTAAGCTTTTTGATTTCCTTGTGAGCATTAGTTCATACTGAGACATGAAATGGGGGAAGTATCCTATTATCCTATAGCTAAATCAAGTAATGTCCAGGCATGAAATGCGAACATCTGCTGATTTGTAACCATTTGGATGAAAACATTTGGGAGTGGAGAAACTAAGGAACACAGTTAAATTGAAAATATGGGACATTATATTCTCATCCAAATGAGACTTAGACTAAATGAAAAGAAAATAGAAGATCTTTTTGACTAGTTTTCTTTCTCACAGGATTTACTTTCTCAGCAATGCGAATTGAATCAGATACATTCATGAGACTATTTACTGCTTTCAACTCATATTGGAAGGGCAGCAGGTAAGAATTGGTATATTTATTTTCTGTTTAACTCTCAGGAGCAAGTCACAAACCTGGCACCTATCATGATTGACGTAGCAAGTCATTAGATAATTACATGGAAACCCCTTTTATTGAAACATCTGTGTTAAAATGTGCATGCTAAACAGAATTTTAATCGGCTATGAGTCTAACTCCCTAAGCTTTAATTTGGTAGCAGAGAAACTTCAAGCACTTTCAGCATTATTTCAAAACCACTTTAAACAGATCCCATTATAAGAGTTTTCAGAGAGAGACGTTATTTTGCTTTGGCATCAAAGCGAATGTTTGATAAAACGCTTGTTATGACATAAAGGGTATTCACAATTTCAAGATAGAATGTCTGTGAGTTCTCTTCAGTTTCAGCCTTCCCCTCCAGTTCCCTCTTCACCTTTCTGACAGGTCACCAGCTCTTTCTTTTCACTCCAGTTCCTGTACTATAGTTTATTTATTTCTACTGGCTGAAGAGGGATCAAGCCTCTGTGTTGTTATTTTGATGCTTCACCAGGCATTACCCTTTCAGGTTTCTTAGTGAAGTCCCAGCCTGCAGAACCTTGGGTCTTCTCCCCGTCCATGTATCCCAAGAAGACTTGGTCTCTTGGGCTATGCTGACATTAACAAATGAGTACAGACCAAAGGGGAAGATCTGCAGAGGACAGTGCTTTGTGTGCAGGTGGTGGCTGACATCCACCCTCTACACGTTTTAGGAGATTTTGCTTTGGGTAAGTTCTAGTCTGGTCCTGCGGTGACCGGCTGGAGAACACCTTTCAGTTTAATTTCATCTGAAAGGAGCCCACTTTGGATGTCCTGAGACTGCTTGCTGATGGAAGCCAAAACACAGAGGTTTGCAGAGGTGGAAGAGCAATCTGAGCTAAAATGTTACCATAGGTGCCCCCTGACTCTTTCCTGGCTTTGCATTTCAATCTCTGTCCTTTCCATTATCCCTTTGTCTGGTCAAGGGCGGCTTTTTCTATCTCGCAGGTCCTGTTTATTTGTGCTTAATGAGCGTGTCCCTTCCTGACTTTCCTGGTTTACCATTCCTTCTACCCACTTGAATTCCCACAGGAAGAGGAGGAGATGCTTTTCCAGCTTGGCACTTTTCCAGGAAAGCCCAATAAACCAAACCCTGGAGCACCTGACAGAATATAGATAACCTCTTCCTATGCAGAAGTCTAGGTACAGAACTGCATTTCTATTTCTTCTTCAAAATGATAAAGGATATAAAGTCTCTCAATAAAGTAGTTATTAAAAAAAATTCGTTGTGAGAAATAATATTGTTTCCTTAATCTTAAATTTAGCCTGATTTTTTTTTTTTTTTAGTTTAGCTTAAATAAGGAAAAATTCATCTTGAACTGCAGGAGTTCAGCCATAGTATGAGCCCTGAATGTACAGTCCCATGATAGGAAATAGCAGACATCCCTAAATTTAGATATCACTATTCTTTTTCTTTTTTGTGATATGGCATCCCAGGAATTCTCCACATGGCATAGATGTAGAGCTGCAAATGATCATATTTTTATTAATGTTTATGCAGCAATATATATATGTTGTTGAGTGTTTGTTTTTTTTTGTTTGTTTGTTTGTTTTTTTTTTTCCAGCAAGTCAACACAGACAACCTTCTCTCTGTTGTAAATCTGTCCAAAGTCCTCAGGAGACCTTGAATCACAAGGCTTCAAGTCTAAGGTGCTGATAGTAAAACCTGCTTCATGAAAATGACTTGAGTGACTAACTCTACCGATATCTGTGGAATTTCTTGTACAAGAATATTAGAATGTTTTCATACACTGGTAGTTGATGTAGGTGACTGTATGAAGTATCTTCATCTATTCCCTTTCTTGTTTTCGTTTTCTCTTTCTATCCGTTTTCCCCCCCCTAGAGGAATACATGAAGTTTTCCAAGGCTATAAATCTAGGATTTATTTCTTTTCTCCTCTCACTTTGAAACAAATGCATGATGAAATGTTGCCTCTGCTAGTATTTGCCCACTAGAGCAAAACTTCCTATGAGGGCATTCTTCTAGCCAGGATCCAAATAGATCTTTTACATCTGTAAAATCTCAAGCATCCCATAGTATCTATTTATTTTTTTGCATATTAGATGTAAATAGCAACAGATGAGGAATGTAATAGCTACATGAAAATAGGGGGAAAAAAGGTATAAAATGTTTACATGTGGCAAGAAGAGTCAAGGATCTTTGGAAATGGCATCTTGTGTGAAAGTTACAGTATCATCATTCTTTCTGGGTGACAGTCGCATTCAGTTATTTTGCTTTTCAGAACAACTGTTGAAATCTTTTGATGCATGCCATAAAACAATTTTGTTTGTATTTCTTTGACTTTAGTTTCCTGGCCACATGCCGTACATTTTTGAAACAAAACCCTCAAACCTTGAAACCCTTTCTTTTGATTCTCCTTGTGGGAATGGAAGATTTATGTGCATTGAAGAAACACACTCTGAAACAGCCATTAAATAAAATTCACAAAGAGGCATCACTATTTAAAACCTGTATCTATTATATTTAATGGAACTAGCTAATATCCCCCCAAAAATCAAGGGACAAATAATAAGGAAAGCCTTTTAGATGGAATCTGCTTCTAAATAATACCTTTGACACAAAGAGGAATTTTCTGAATCATCGCTTTCATACAGAGCTGCAACCACGAGGCACTGGTACAAACCCACAAGTTAAAACAGCCTCTAGCTCTCTGTGTGTAACAGAAACCAATTAGAAATATTAAAACTTATCAGGCCTATATTAGCCATGAGACAATGACAATCAAGATGACAGTCATAGCCAAGAAAAATCAAACACCATCTTTTTATTAATAAGATTTTCTTTAAAACTGTATCGATTTTAGGTAGTTATGTTATTTTCTCCATGGCCAAACAGGCAATGAGAAATAGAAAGACAGACTTGATCCTCGTCTCAAGGAGTCTCCAATTGCGGGTGCTAGGTCCTACAGCGGCTTACACACAAGACTAAAATATCAGGTTGAATTGCTGTCTGTGTAAATGAGTTATTCCTCCCCAGGGGAAATCTCTGGGACAGGAAGGATGCCCTGCATGCATCTAGCAGGGGCCACGCACAGCCTGGCAGTGCCACTGCCCCCCTGCCCATGGCCACCACCCCAGAGCAGCAGAGAGGAAGGTGGTGCCTCGTGCCATCTCTCTTATTGCAGGTGAACCACCACCTCTACCCCGTTTTAACGCTATCTAGGCTGAGTTATCTTTCCCACCGTCCTCTCACGTTGCTGGGTTCAGCATCTCAGACACCAAATTGTCTGCGGAAAGAAAGCGCCAAGTCTGGTCCACCGCTGCTTTTGGGCACTGGCTTGTGGAAAAATTTTATTTTATCTTGTCTGGTGGTAGGGGCAGTGCTGGCCATAGCCAGGCTCATCTGAAACCAAACCATTTCAGAGTTACCTAATACCTCGGTGCTGCTTCTTTGTTCAATGAAGCCTTAAAAAAATTTAAAAAAATTATTGCTCCATATTCTTGTCCATTATAAATGTTGTCCCTGGGCAATTCTCCAGGACAAAAATTGGTTGTGCCCAAGTAGTTTACTCTAGTGAAGTTGTCATCAAAAACTATTAGGAATATGCGAAATGAGTATGGAAAGATGCAGTGGTCCAAGCTGCTCGTTCCCTTGGTATCCCTGTTGGGCCCAGGCTGTCTACGTCTCTGCAGATGTTTTCCTCTGCATGCTCAGACACCATAAAATCTAGCAGGGCTTGGGTCTAAAGTACCTTTATTAGTGTTAAATTGGATCATTTAAACTGTTAGCCTAACGTACTTAATTTGGCATTTGTGTTTTCCTAAGAGCATGGGTTTGGTTTAATTTGTTTCATTTCAGCCCGTACCCAGCTGTCTGTAATTTTACTATCAATTTCTATACTTTTATGGTGACTTAGATAAATATTACTAAATTATGGAGATTTTATAAAAGCCAAACAGGTAATGCCATTAACCTCAGCCAGTCAAAAATAATCCTATTAATTTCCAGCCAAATTGCCACGTGACGAAATGTGCAAACTCACAAAAATTAACTGTTGCAGCGCAGTTAATCATGTACTGAGTGTTTTTCTTCATCCATTGCTATAACAACATGTCACAACAGAGCTGTCAACAGCCAGCGGTTGGTGATACATCCATGTTCTGGTCTGAGGTCCAGCTTGAGGATGCTGGCAGTTTTAGATACCAGCAACTACCGCATAAATATATGGTCACATTTGCACTGTGAAGTAGCCTGGCTTGGCTCTGGCCATGGGAATGGCTTCTCCAAAGACCTTAAAGTCCAATGAAATCAAAATAGAATTTTTTTCCCGCTGTTATATTTGCCTCAGTGGACAAAGGTTTTTTGTATGCTTTGCATCATTTCTGTCCTGAAAAACACAAGACTTAGCTTGATCAAGCTATACCTACTCTTCTCAAGACTCTAGTAAAGCTATTGGATTAGGAACTGGAATCAGTATAAAGAATATCCATATGGAGGTTTCCATTAATAGCTTTGTATTTTTATTAAAGCGGGATAATTCTTAAAGCCTCAGAAATATTGATGAGCTGAAGAGCTGAAAGAGAAGTTGGTTCATTGGCAATTTCTGCTGTGTAGGGGTTTTCTCAGGGCTTGCTTCATTCTCTGGCTGAGTTCTGATGGATTAATCCTGGATCATGGGAGCTGCACTGTACGATGGATGGATCCAACTAGCGCCTGTCAGGGCCTCTGAATGATAGAGTCCCCTACAAATTTGGCAAGTTTTGTTTCTTTAAGGCTGTCTTGGGGCTTAACATTTTTTAGCATAATTGGGAAGAATCACAGCTGATATTCATAACGGAGCAATTGTCACTCTAAGCCCCAAAATCCCTGGATGATAGCTCAATGCATCAAGTGACCTTCATCTCTGGATGAGAAATGTGAAATAATTAGTCTGAAGAGAGGTATGTCTGAAAAATGTTCTGAATGCTCCAAATTCCCAACCTGCGCAACTAGTGCCTCTTTTTGTCAGGATCCCGCTTCTGGGTAGTTCACGATTTACGTCTGTGAAAAGCTCTCAGATCTAGGTCTGGACCTCAGTGTGGGCTTCTCGCATCCTTCCCCCCTCTCACAGTGAACTCTCCTCTCCTCCTCACCCCAGGACACATTCCCGCAGAAGCAGCTGATACAGAAGGGGTGAGAGGCTGAGATGTCAGGCTCTCGTCAGCTTTTTTTTTTTTTTTTCCTTCACTCTGTTCTCAGTAATAAGCAGTTCAGCCCGGAGTTTTATCAGGACTGTTTACATTTCCACCATCTCTGAAGAAACACTGGAGGGGGGAAAATACCTGGCAAAATTGATATAATCGGGAAGGGAACAAGAGAATTACCAGCAAGAAAACAGATGTACAAGGGAGGAGATGGAGGAAGAGGAATGAAAGTACGAGAGAGGGTGAAAACAGATATAAAGAAGAAAGAAAAAAAGAAGAGGGGGAAAAAGACAGGAGGAGAAACAGAAGCCCATGCTGGGAGGGGTGTGAGCCACCCAGGATTTTTTTATTACACTACTAAGGGACTTCAGCACAGAAAAAACTGTGGGAAATACTGACTCAGGACTCTCTTCTCCCCTAAGCAGTTTATGACATGGATTATTAATGCCCAGAATTTTTCCTACAATCTTTTGTAGCAAGAATATATTTTTCTTTTGTCTGTATCTTATATGTCTTCTACTATTATTCTTGTGGTATTGTTAGTTGAAGACACTGCTACGTTTTCCTTATGAATGTGATTTTTGTCTCCCTCTGATTCATATTAAATAAGCCAAAGTGGAGAAATGTGGTACTTGGTTAACAGCAGTAAAGCAGCAAAAAGTAAAGTAGTTGTGCATGCAGAATGAACATGTAAGGCCTCTAGAATATCTGTCCAGGATGGGAATTACAAGGAATAAAGCATAGATTCAATACATTTAAGCAGACAAGGATAGTACAGTACTTTCAAGGTACAATACTATCCATTTAAAGTATAACAACCAGCCTGTTAAATAAATCCTTTCTTTTAGTACACAGAGCTAAAGGTACAAAACTCTGCAAAACCTCTTCTCTTCTCACAACCTATAAATCACGTGCAATATCTCTGTATTATATAGCTTCCATCATGCCCACAATCATGTTATTGGAGCCTAGGCTCAGTGTAATCATTATCCAGCATCCGTCTTATCTTTCACTGTGCTGGAAAAAACCCCAGACACTTAAATTCAGAAATGATTTTATCCATAGAGAAATGAGTACCTCCAAGAAATGTCACTGTTCCTCGTCGTTCTTCTTGCATTTAACCTACACAGTTCTTCCTTTTCTGGGAGGTATAAAATACTTGTTTTCCTTGCAGCAGATACGAGGCAAAAATAAATCTCAACGTGCTTTGTCAGTTCAGCTGGGAAAACCCTGGCACTCAGGGTAGGCTACACCTACTCGCTGAGGTCACTTCTGTCTCCATCCGCTGCTGATTCGTTTTGGAGATGTCATAGTGTGATGGCTAAGCCCGCGCCTTCGCCTGCTGGGCTGGTGTGCCCGACTGCCGAGGCAGAGACCTCTCCTGGGTGATCCAGCAGATGGTAGAATCTTCCAAGAGCATCCCTTCAGTGCACTTTCCCAAAGGTTTGTCCTCAGCCTATACGATCCCGGGCAGCTGGACGTATGGGAATGGGCATCCCCATCTAACAATGCGGTCCCGCGTTGCCTGTCATTCACTGAATTCGTCTCCCCCGTTGCCCCAGTTTCCAAACAGCTGTGTTCACTCTCCAGTCCTGCATGGTGGCCCTAAAATGAGTTTCCAATTTTCTTTCATCTTTTCCTTTCCATCTTCCTAAAAGCTCTTTGTTTTTGGTGATATATTTCCACTTGAGGTTACCTATATTTTGCTATTTCTGTTGATATATTTATGGCTTATGGCTAATGAATGGGGGAAGTATATGTTAAATCTGTTACTGTACCTGGACTCTAGAGATTCATACTCTGTTGAACCCTTGACAAAAATTACATGGTATATAAACGTGGCTGAGTAAGGAACCGATGGACCTTTAAAAGTGAGAAATACGTTTGTTCATAACATGCAAAGGTAATGGGGAGGAGACACAAACAGGTTCTTAAGCTGTCAAATGGCAAAAATCCCCACCGTTTCACTGCCTTCTGGTTTTCATAGATGTTCTTTGACTTCATTTCAAGAATCATGTAAGCATTTTGGTTTACATATTTTTCTGCTTCAGTTAATTTAACCTCAATAAACATTTTGGCTATTGCAAGTTTGTAGTTTTATGCATAGAATATGCGTACTTTACTCCTCACAGATTTGAGTATTTTGAAATTCACCTATTTAAACAAGAGAACAAAATCTGCCCGTTATCTATCTAATGCCATAGGAACTGCCAGTGGCTTAATTAAATCTTAGGGCTCCTGATACAACTGTGGAAAAGCATAAGGACCTAACTTCATGCAGGAGCTCTCAGCAAACGAGAGGTGACTCAGGGAGAGTGCAGAGAGGGATGGCACAACACCATCTCTCACTGCTGCTAGGACCGAGCTCATTTATGCCTGCTTTATGTACTGTTGTTTTTTGCTTTTGCTATATATGTTTTCAGGCTCCTTGCCTGACATCAGGCGTCCCATTGCTCCAAGCCCCAAGCAAACCTCCAGGCATACATGCCTAATCTGAAGAGACAAGGTTGGAAAGAATCGCTATTGCACCCGAGTTGGAAACGCTAGGCAAGGGAAAGTAAATCTGTTGTTTAAGGTATTATTTGGCTCTTAGTTTTACCTGAGGTGATATATGAAGTATAAGGCAGAGAAGGGAGATGAACCTTAACCTTCCATTCAAGTGCATTTAAGCATAAAACTGTCATTTGTTGTAGCATGCATGATGAATGCACAAGTACAACCGCTGTCCACATTGCTCCTCGTGGAGGATTTTACAGTCATGACACTGTACAGGGATCAACTGGCTTGATTTAGTTCCCTACATCTGCTGTACAGCCTCCTCAACACCGTGAAGAACCAGCCCTCAAGGCTGACATTACTCTTCTGAGACATTGTAAAAATGCACATATTTGTGTTTGGAAAGCTTTGTGGTGGGAGGATGCCAGGCCACTGAGACAGATAAAGATTTTTAAACCGCTTTCTGAAAGCTGCTTCTGGGAAATCTTTCTTTGCTGTATTCAAAAGCTCTCTTAAGAAGTTATACAACCAACACTGGCTGAAATTAAGAAATTAAATTAAAGCATATGCAGTAGTAAAAAAGCAAAACCCAAATCAGTTGCCTAAAGAGTTGTGTCTCTGAGCTTTGTGTGTTTCAGATAGACTGGATACAACTCATACCAAATGTCTCAAAATAGTTGGACCCTCAAGGGATCAGTGGACTTTAACAAGTAACTATGCCATTTTATTCCTGTAACCAACATCCTTCTTTCCTTTATCCCAATACTTATGTGACATTCTGAGCTTCTTGGAGTCAGTCAAAAAATTTTCATTAACTTCAGTGGGCCAATAGCTGAGTTCCTGATGCATATCCTCACTTGTCTTATATGTCCACTATTTAGATGTAGGCTGCTCCACAGAGGGCTCATTCCAGGATCCTGCCTGTGCCGTGCAATTGAGCCCATGTAGCATCCCTCCTCGCTGCTGACTGCACTTGCTATGAAATGAGGAGGGAGCCACGTCACCTGTCCTGTGCCTGGGCCAGTTGGTTTCAAGGGCTGGGGCATGGGGGAGATGGAGAGACCTGATAGATGAGGAGCACTGCCAGAAAAAAGAAGCCGTAGATGAGTCAGATCTTGAGTTATCAGCTCTGTAAGGATTTGCTTTACCCCATAGATATAGACACAGTTACCCCTAAAGTGTCACCAGCGATTGCTGCCCTTATGACTGCAAGTGATGCGGTGCGATGTATGCAATGCTAATACTTTTGCAGCATTAAAAATAATATTGGAAATACCTTTTTTAAATCTTTTTTCCAAGAGCATAGAGGGGAACCAGGAGTGCCACGTAAAATTGTTAAAACATTCCCAGAAACTGTAATTAAAGGAGCAAACATCCAGTCTACGCTTCACTTGAGATTGGTACCACATGGGCATTTTGGCTTTCATTGTGTTTGGTTCTACTGACCTATTTCTTGTATGTTCAGTGGCATTTTTCTTTCAGATGCTATAGTTTAACACCTTACCACCTCACATTGTGTGGTATTCAAAGCTTTTTACATTATCTTATTGTAACTTCAAAAAAGGCAAATTATTCAGTATGTCAAAGGAAATAGCTTTCATACACTGCAACCTTGGGCTGAAAGCAAAGGTTTGTAATCTGTCCTCAACTTTATTAAAAAACATAAGGCATCAGCCTTCATGGAGCTCAAATACATTTCCTTACATAGTGACATACCACGTCTCCTGTCGTGGAATGAACTTGATATGAATTTCTATTCAGTGCACTCAGCATCCTGAATATTATTTAGTATTCCAACGCAGTGTGATTGAACACACTCATCATGGAAACAGAAGAGTTGCTCAGCCTTGCACACCCTGGCGCTGCTTTCCTTTGCTCTCTCTTTGGTTTGGGGTGGTTTTGATTTCCTTCCCACGCCTGAGGATTGAGCACGGCCCTCTCCCTTCCCATGACTAAGAAGAATTTAATTCCCATGCCCTATCCGGTGTGCCAGGACCGCGCAGCCCTGCCTTGGCGAGAGCTCAGCATCTCTCTCATCCTATGCAGCTGCCACCCCTCTCTTGCTGTACATACACGCTTACACACAGATATACGTATAGCCAGAAAAATTAGAAAAATCAATAGTTTTAACCCATCTGAGGTTTCTAGTTTGGGCTGTCCCCAAAGGAGTTCTGTGGCTGTAGCATGAGGGCTCTTGTGTCATTGCTTGGTCTGGGGTGTCAGTGGCACCTGTGACTTGGTGATAGCCAAGTCTCATCGTATCGGCTCTCAGCAGCATACGACTTGCTACTCTTGATATCATTAAGTTTTTGATATGAAGGACACAGGGCTAGAAACTGGGAAAACCTGTGCCTAGAGACTTAGAACACGTATTCAAGAATTAGGAAAATGAAAATATTTTGTGTAATTGGCATAGAGGCTGGTAACAAGGTTAAGAGAAATAGTGTTTTCTGTTCAAGCACAAAGCTCTTCTTTCTCAAACGAACCCAAGCAATCGGCTTTTCCGCAGAAAACCTCCAACTGTGTGCCTCTGTTTCTAAGACAATCTCTGTGCCTGGCAGTATTGGTTTTAGCAGTTACAGCTGGGCTACAGGAACGTGGGAAACAGACAATTTACCAAGTATCAATGCCCAGGTCTCCTTCAGGTGCTGTGATTGGAAAGTTGTATTATATTACAGAGGATAAAATTTCTGCATTCTCTGTCACGTCTTCCACAGATTAAAATAAAGATAGCCTGTCCAATCACCATTATACACTCAAAAGCATAGATGGAAAAATCCATGCGTATCAGCTCTGTAAGTCTCAAGGAAATTTGCAGAGAAAACAAATGACCCAGAGCGAGAATGGGTAATACTTTACAAAATTGGTACCTGGGAGCCATGTGGCTAAACTAGCAGTAAAAATGACCCGTTCTTTTCAACATGAAATTAGTTCTCTGCTGAAGTATAGAAAAGAGATTTTTAGGCTGTTTTACCACCTGCTCCTCATCCCTGGGATCTGTGTATTCAGTTTTGATTTATGAGGGAAAGCGGGGAGGAATTAGATGAATTTTAAATGGCATACATCAAGATCATAGTGGCTTGGTTTTTTCTCCCAGGCTATATATTTTTTTTAATCCTATTTTTGTACAATAGCAAAATTTTACCTGCTTGTAAAGCCAGAGAATAGGCACTGCTCTGCTCTCAAGCAACTCTTTTGCTAACGGGTGAAAGTGAGCTGTTTGATATGCAGTGAGGTTAACCAACAGATGATTTGAACACGAGTCAGATTAACTGCTACTTTTTTTTTTTCTTATTTTTGTTAATAACTTGTAGGTATGAGTATATGTGTGCATATGGGCGTATTAAATACTCTCAAAAATCTAACTCCCTCGTCATCAGACACATTGTGCAGCAGTGGCATAATTTTGCTGTTGCTCTTAAATATGTGAAACAGAGTCTGCTGGACATGTTTTAAGGCCATTCTAAAAGATAAATATTTTGGCAAGGTTAAAAAAAAGATAAATTGTCTCATGCTCATGGAAAGCCAGGAACATAGGCATGCAATTTGCCCTCCAAATTTTTACCTAATATCTAAATATCTCACAGAGTTGAGCATCTGTTAGCTTAGAGAGAGTATAAATAAAAATGATAAATAACTTGCCTGTTAATAATCCTTACCTGTATTTCTAATTTAGCTTTAATTTAACCCTAGTAAAACTTTCCTTCTGTTTTACCACAAGAAAAAAAAGCCATCTTGGTCCTACAAAAGTAATACTGTGTTGACAATTTGTGTTGACAAAAGAAGCATGGCCAACAGGTCGAGGGAGGTGATTCTGCCCCTCTGCTCCGGTGAGACCCCACCTGGAGTACTGCATCCAGTTCTGGAGCCATCAGCACAAGAAGGACATGGACCTGTTGGAACGGGTCCAGCAGAGGGCCACGAGGATGATCAGAGGGCTGGGGCACCTCTGCTATGAGGACAGACTGAGAGAGTTGGGGCTGTTCAGCCTGGAGAAGTCAAGGCTCTGGGGAGACCTTAGAGCAGCCTTCCAGTACTTAAAGGGGGCCTACAGGAGAGATGGGGAGGGACTCTTCATCAGGGAGTGTAATGATAGGACATGGGGTAATGGCTTCAAACTAAAGGAGGGTAGATTGGATATTAGGAAGAAATTCTTCACTGTGAAGGTGGTGAGACATTGGAACAGGTTGCCCAGGGCGGTTGTGGATGCCCCATCCCTGGAAGTGTTCAAGGCCAGGCTGGATGGGGCTTTGAGCAGCCTGGTCTAGTGGGAGGTGTCCCTGCCCAGGGCAGGGGGGTTGGAACTAGGTGATCTGTAAGATCCCTTCTAACCTGAACCATTCTATGATGCTATAATTAATTATACAATTGACTCCAGTTAGGTCAGTGAATTGCACGCTTCAGTGGCTGTGGACCAAGGGTATCAAAGTCTATCTGACAGTGCCTACCAGGAGTCAAAAGTAGGAGAAGCCTGGAGTCAAAACATTTGCAAGTGGGGCCAGTCTCTCCATAAAGGGAAAAAAATGCAGAGTTATGCGTACTGTGAGTATACTTTCCTCTTTATAGCTGAGAAATTACACGTACACTTTTTAAAGAGAGTCCTTACACCTTTTGGACCCAAACATTGAGAAGGATAAAATTGGAGATGAAAAATGCAATGGAAATCAACAGAAAACACTGTTTCTATGGATTTAATTAAATTAGCTGATATTGAATTATACAACTGATTTTTTTAGTCAGTCTGGTAAATTTGGCTATAATTAATACAATGAATCAATCAGTGGTAAACACTACTGGTCTTTGGAGATAAAATTAGGCGCAACGTCTTTACAGAAAACTTTGGGAAAAAAATTGCTATTGAAAATTCTGCTGAAATATTTTGTTTCTTCTATATTTTTTTTTCTCTGTTTGTTACTAAATCTTTCTTGTTCCATGCTCTTGAATACAAGTTTATCTTTTCAATTTTCAACTCAAATTGTATGTCAGGATAAATATCATTCTTTGTGACTTGTGAATGTTTAATGAATCAGATTTAGTTTTAGAATTAGTTTTAAATATATCATTGCGTGTTTTTTAAAAAATTAATTTTTCTCACAGTAATTTTGTTTTTCATGTTTCTCATTAAAAACATCCTGATGGCTAAAAAGTACTCTCCCAGTCAAGAGGTCAAGAAACTGAGAGAGGAAGACTGAAAAGCTCCTGCCCTGAAGATACCTCTGTAGGTACTAAAAATATGTCAGTCCTCTGGGGTATTTTGTGACAAATATCTGCTTTTGAACCTTCTCATTGAAATGTCTTGTGTAACTCCAAACTAAATGTTATTTGAAACTGCAAAAAAATTCTATTTTTAAGAGCCGTTGTTTTGACTTTTCATCTTTACATATCAAGAGATTGTCAACTGCATGACAGAAATACAAGTCCAGGGTGGAGAAATATATAAAATTTATAGAGAAGTCTTTTCTGGAGAACATTGCCCTTTGTGTTATCCTTTTTTTTACTTCATGAGAATTGCGATATAGACAAAGCGTTTAAGAGCCTCCCTTTGCCTAGTGAGTAATTCTATCGTGGACTTTTATCTTTAAAAAGAGAAAAGCCTTAAAATCATCCAATTCTAAAATTCTATCTTTGAACAAGTCTAGAATTCTACACTTCTTTGAATCTTTAAATAAATAATGTCAGTTTTCTCTCTTTTTAGGTTTTTAATATATGTGAGTCCTAAATATATATATGCTATTCTTTCACTCTCTCTAAAATAAATGTATGATTTATTTTGCATGTATCTTAAAGCAAAATTATTATGGAGACTGACCTTTGCACTCTCCCTCAATGTACATCTGAGTCTGAAATTATTGTTATTTAATTTCTGTAGAGAGATGGAAAAATGGCTAAATACCAGAATGTTAAACTATGTTGTAAAAGAATAAATTTTATTTAGTTGGTTTGTTTAGACAGTTATGATTCTGGATGCATTCTTGGCATGGGTAGGGGGTTTAGCTAGGTGTGAGTTATTGCCCAGGAAGCGTGGATTTTGATCTTGGAGCTCTGGATATGCTCCAAATGTTAATGTGTTTGATCAGAGGAATGAGCTATTACTTCTAGGGGAGCGCTAAGTGTAGAGAAGTTTCAGGATTAATGAGATATGCTCACCTATTTCATGGGTGCATAGCTCCTCAATATCATCTGAGAGAAAAAATGAGTTTATACAATAAAACAGAGCTATTCGGATTTTCACAAATACAGCAAAGGACTCTCTTGTAGTCTTTTCACAAGCAGTTGTGTTTAGTCCTGGCACAACCCTGCTTGCTGGCTTGCAAAGGTCTTGTCCATGTGGAGTTTGTTCTACACTTCAACATTTTTTGTTGATGGTCCTGGTCCCCCACACCCTGTTGTTCTCTTGGGTTTCTGCTTTTCCGAAGGATCCAAGTGTGCACTCTTTCCCGTGGACTAGTGTTGGCTACAGAAACAGGGAAATACTTGCAGCTGATGCCTTTGGTTTGACCCGGAGCTTCTCATTCATGCAAACAGCCTGTTCCAGCTCCCCCAGACCGACGCAAGAGTTAGCTAAGTAAGACCAAAGTCCCATAGATCCATTTCAGGATCTGAATCAAATCTAATTTACTCTTTTATTGTTCTTCATTGGGCATAGTTATCTTTAAAAGTCAGGTCCCTATTTTGGATATAAAAACCTCATCCTTCATAGCTTTTCCATCTTTGCTTCTGCTTCTTTATCACCATTTATCAGTTTCTATGGCATTAGGTCCAGAACAGTGCACGACAGAGGAACACATACAGTCTGTGATGAGGGTGTGAATACGATCATGCACGGACACATAAATATAGCAATTTACAAAATAATTTGTTCACTCTCAGCATTTCTCACTTTTAAGGTAATATTTTCTTCTAAATCGTTATTCTGGACTTCAGAAACATAGTGTTTTCTCTAATAAGGTGAACGTATCTTTTTTTTAAAGGATACAATGTACAAGATTCATACTCTATATATATATATTTGTCAGGGCAGTGCTTTTTTTTGGTTCGTTTGGTTTTGGTTTTTTGGTTTCCTTTTTTTTTTTATGTAAACTATATTGGATATTGAAATATTCACCAGAATGAGAAGAGTGATGCTGCACATAGAAAGTGTTATAATTCTACAAGCAGGATGTTTGTTTGCTCTGGCCTGGTGCCATTAACATTATGGTGTGCTTAAATGATAATGAATGAGAACTGGAATTTCTAATTGTGATGAGACTTTCATAAAACAATAGGTAAATAGTGAATATTAAAGGAAAAACCAACTGAGAGACAATGTTACATTGCACCTCAAGTCTCCTAAAGGGACAGGTCACTATTATTATTTAGTTGTCATCATCTATCCAGCCACCTATTTCCTTTTTCTCAAATGAAAAAACCCAACCCTACCTCCTTCAAAAGATGAAGAAAAGACTTCTAGGGGACCATGAATGTGTAAATGCAAAAGAGAGAAGAGACTCAGCATTTTGTATAGCATGGGAACCTATTCACAGGTATGTTTTCTTGAATAGAAGAAATAATATGATGGGATGAATTCATTTGAGGATGATCTTCACTGATCCCTCTAAGTGTTTTCCTTAGGGCCTAAATTCAGTTTCACACTATGTAACTATGCAAGAAAAAAATTATATCCCCTTAAATCTTTGTGCAGACTACCCACGTTAGGGTTCATTGCAGTTAGCGTATGCAGGGCCATACAGACGTACTTTCAATGTATAGAGCTAAAGAAAGGGAATGGAATTTGGAGGAATACAACAAAGTCCTGGCGCTACTCAACAACCAACTCAGTATGACTGGGTGACTTTAAATTTATTACTCATTAAGCATGTAGGAAACTACCAAGCTGCTATGTGAAATCAGGACCAGGAGGGTGAAAGCAAGGGATTTGCAGACTTTTGCTTTTGTGCATCTCTACACTGCTCCTGTCTTAATGCCATTTATGTGATTTAAAAGCAGCTTCTGTGCTGCCCTGTACTGAAGGCTGGGTCTTGGCCAGCTCCAGCTGATGATCAGGGCAGAGTGAAGCCCTTAAAAGAGCTGACAAGCGAAGAGGTTAATCTGCAGCTCTAGAATAAAAATTGTGTCTTCTGAGTGTCCAGTACTGGAGTCCTGCAAAAGACGTCTTAGGATTTCTCACGTTTGAATATCTTTTCTGTCTTTTTTCCTCAGGAATATATTTTTTTTTTTTTAAATGGAGTGTCATTTTCCTCAGCTTTTTTTGATCTTGCAGTAGTCATGAGCCCGGTCTGCAGCCAAACTGGAAGCATGATTGCATGCCCTGTTTTTATCCAGACCATCCATTGAACAAGTTTGCACCAAATTTGATAACATTAGGATAAACAAACACAGTTTAGCAGAAACATATGTATGATAATTTTAAAGAGAAATCCCGGATGGTCAGACAGAATTGAAATTGAGTTTTACAGCATCCAGGAATTAGATGCCTGAATTTTTTTACTAGTAATAGGTCTATCAGATTTTCAAACACTCAGATTAAGCACCAGTGCTAATTGTGTGCTGAAAGACTAAGAATTTATTCCATCTCCTCAGCCAGAGGCATTATGAGTCCATGACAGAAACAGGAAAACTTTTATTTCTAAGGGCAGGACTGTGAAGGAAGGTGGTGTATGTCTAGCGTAGAGGGACCAGTCCTGTGTAGGGCTGACAGTAAGCTGGGACAAAGGTTCAAGCAAGAAGCTCAGCGACAGATCGGGGTGGATTCTTGGCCATTAAGACTAAGGCAGAAGCAGGAGATGGGGTTATGGTATAGACAGCGAATATTTAGGTTAACTACCAGGGTGAGCAAACAGGCTTGATGCTGGGGCTAAGAGGGAAGAGTTATACGCCGCACTCGGGCTCAAGCAGCATCACTGCTTCAGTATGGTGCGTGGTGCCAGCACTCCAGCCGGCGCACAGGGCTGCAATAGGGAACCCGCCGGCACAGCGCCGCTCTGCTCTTCACGTCTGCACTCGCTCGTTACACTTGGAACTTCTAATCAACAGCCAGAGGTCCCAAAAGACAAATAACATCTCTATAACGTGCATCAGCTAGCAGAGTCCCTGAATAACTCTCTTTTTGCTGCAGCAGAAGGGACAGAAGAATGGATTTCAAGAGCATTTATTGGGCAACTTCATGCTTTTTTCTCCTGGGGTAGCGATATATTTAGAGAAATTCAGCAGATTATATTTACACACTGAAAGGGCTTTTTGATATAAAGCCGTCATGGTAGTATGAGCCAAGCATTCAGTTTTTTTGGGGGGGCAGTTTAAGCTGAAATTCAAATATTTAAGACACAGAATGTTTGTTTTTAATTGTGCAACCAAACTAGATGTTTCCATTATCATAATACATTGGCTAACAGAACCTCATATGAAGAAACGTACAGAGGTCAGAATGAATTACTGCCTGCGTTCATTGAGGCGATAGCTGCCATAAATGCTGCAGTGCTGTAGGTATTATTTGTCATTTTGGGGAAATTAAGTCTCAAAAGCAGAAGCTCAAACCGCGTGTTGTGTTGGCATCTGCCTGCTGGAGGGCACTGAGGAAAAAAAAAGGGAAGAAAAAAAATAAATCTTTTTATTCATGAATGGTCCAAGAAATTGAAAGAGTTAATGAACAGGTCTACTGTCCTTGGAGTCACTGGGACATTTTCTGTTGATCCGAGTGAGCTGGAGTCAGGCCCTGCGTGACTTCCCACGACTGCCCAGAATCGATTCTTGCACTACTTCTTCCCTTTCGCTGTCAGGGTAAAGGGCTGGTTTGTTTCTAACCTAATTGCCCTACTTCACAGCCTGCTCTCGATCATCCCTAGAAGCCCTGCTTCCCTTGGTTTGCTGCCCTGCGCTGCAAATCTAACAATTTACAATGTTAAAAATTACAGCCTCTGTGTATCACATTGCCGATGTCACTATATTAGTCTAATCACCAAGGTACCGGCACTGAAAGCTGACAGAAGTATCGGGTCATTGAGGTTCTGTTTTAGCTTTGTTTATGGATGACTTAATGTAGAAAGAAATCAGGTTAGGGAAAGCTCTGAATATGTATTTTCCAGGGGGAACAAAAAAAGTTTTTTCTCGCCTCCTCTCACTGCCTCTCAGTCATCGAGAGAGAGAGAGAGAAAGGATGAAAATGACACATGAGCTGCTGCAAAGCCTAAAAATAAGGCAGCTTTTATTTTATATTTGGGAAAGGAGATTAGTTTGTTCTGTGGTTATTTTTCTTTTCTTTTTTTTTTTTTTTTTAATCTTTAAACACGGTGGCATTTAAAGTGGACAGTCACCATGCCGAAAAAAGCAAACAAACTTATTGCTGGGGAGGTGGATAATGGGAAAAGAAAAGACAAGTCGGGGAGAGGGAGGAAGGTGAGGGCACTTACAGGAAAATACATTTGTGTGGGTTGGCTTTAGCAGTTTGAGGCAGGGAAGTAGTCAAATCTTTTCACATTTACACCCAGAAATGAAGAATAGCCTTTCTCTTAATTACCTATGAGCCATCCTTGAAGCTAGCATTAGGTAAGCAGGACTGAGGACGCTGCTGGCAGGAGGATAAATGTGGAAGTCTTAACTGTGGCCAGACCAAATGTGCAACTTTCCAGTTCAGCTAAAATAAAGGTCCTGAGGTTAAAAACAGAGGACAACTGAATGCTAAGGGTGTTTTGTTGTCGTTGTTGTTTTCCTAAACCATCTCTATAAAATTAGTCCTGCTTCTTAACAAAGAGTTTTGACATTGGTCTCAGACACAAATTGCAGAAATAAAAAAACAGAAGCCACCGAGTTCATGCTTTGAAGTTCACTAGGATTAGCCACACAAGAGCAAACTTCAGGAAGAGAAGGTAATCAAAATGCAGGCAAGCAATTAGATCTGCATATTAAGTATGAAAATACACAGTGCTGGGTTGCATATTAAGCTAGTGCAGTAACCTTGTGCTTCCGGAGCCGCTCGGTGAGGTTACCGAGCAAAGGAGCTCAGAGGACTCACCTCCCGAGGGGCAAACTGCTTTCCTTCAGCTGTAATCATCGATACGGTGCTTGATGATGATTAGCAAGTGGGGGCTGGGGACAGCGGGCAGCAGCGAGCCCTGCCAGGGGAAGCCCAGTGACATGTGGTGGCCATCGGGCAGGTCTGTGGGAGCCGTGTGTGCTGCCGGCCAGCCTGGGTGGATGCAAGATACCCAAGCGATGGGGCGTGGGGAGGTTTGCAGGGCAGCTGCCCACCCCACACTTGACTCTATGTCTCTGAGTTTCTCACTTTCCGAATCACTAAATTCATTTTGGGAAAAAGCAGCAGCCTTGGGAATTTTATTTTATTTTTTTTTATTGTTATTATTGTACTGGGATTTTACTGCAGTGGAAGAGGCCTATTCTAATTTTGGAAACCAATGCTACTGGAACAAACTACATTTTATCTGTAATTATTATTATCAGCTTTTTTCCTTCTCTCTTTAAAATTGAGGACTGGGCTATTCAAATGTGCATGTGGATGTGTTAGGCTTTCCTCGTTCCTCACTGGCAGTGACCACACAACTGGAGAAAGGTCTGCCCTGTATCCATCCAGGCGTCTTGCTGTTCCTCATTGCCAGCACAGTTCATGAGCTTCTAGGGTTAGAGTTGCCTTGTAAAGTTTTAGCATAGAGCTGCGGCACTGTGCCCATCTCCTGTCCCTGATTGTCTGTGCACACTTAGTAACAGGCAAATGTCAATAAAACCCATATTAAAGGCATAGACACATTTTCTCACCCAGGATTGTAAATGCTTCTGTTTGCTAGAACCCAAGAAAAAAAAAAAAAAAAAAAGAAGAATAAAGAAAAAAAAGAAGAATAAAGAAAAAAGAGATAGTTGCCTATTCTGTTTTGAGAATGGCTTGAGTGTCCAGAGGATCCAAAGGCAAGCCATGAACTCCTGGCTTGTTGGCCAAGTAATTGCTTTCTAAACTCCATTGGTCAGCTTCATGTAGAGCATAATTGTGTGCTTCCAAGGGAGATTTATCCTCGCCCCATCAAGATCACTGGCTTTTAGTGAGAAATATGACCACAACACAAGTCTGAGATCATTTGACAGTTTATGTGACATGCCATATATGAAATGAAGTAAATGCCACTCTGTCTTCCCGTCCAAGTCCTTAATTTCTTTGTGTACCTCTGAGCCTTCCATTTATAAAAGGCTGTTGAAGATGAGCTAGATGAGCTACTCACTCATTCAAAGCTTTTTTTTTTTTTTTCCCCCATCTCCTTTTTTCTTAAGAGCTTGATCTTGTGGGAGGGAACTAAAGTAATAAGAAAAGGGTGGGAAGAATGATCATCTCTAAGGAAAGCAGCTTACTAATTCAGGAGCCAGGCAAAATCATATTGGATGAGCATCAAACATACATCACAGTCAAAATGTTTTATCTTTTTTTCCCCTTCTAAAACAGCACGTTTGACAAAGCCGTCCCTTTAAATCTACTCATAACTTTCTCACTTCACCAAGTTTGAATTTGCTGTATTTCTCAGCCCTGTGTGGCGGTGTGGGTGTCAGAAATATGCAGGTGATGTCATTTTTCATTCCCTAACCCAGGGTTTAATTGACACCACCATTCCACACCCTTCCTCCTACCCTTCTTCCACCTCTTCAGTTTAAACCTTGTTCTTCCAGGCCTTTTGGGTTAACACGCTTCAAAAATGTGTTACCCTCATAATTTAAAGTCTTCTCTAAGAAAGGGAAGCTTCATGACTCCTTTTCATTTTTACATCCCAGTTGATATGGAGATGAAAAATATGTCCATTATGGTTTTACTTTAATAATCCTATCCAGTGATAATCTCTTTGGCATGCAAAAGGGAGAGATGACACGGTATCAGTGGTGAAGGGCAGACTGGCTATCAGTATACTTTGAATTATGAAGATGTTTTGCCTTCATTTTATTTTTTTTATAAACAGACATATGCCGTACAAATTATCTGTTCTGCATAAAATTTGGTGTTGGAATATCATCTTTTTTTATATAGTTATAATAAATAAACCATGGCAATAAGCCCTTGGGTAAGGCATATATACCTATAATAAACTCAGCAAAGATTCCTGGATAAACAGTAAAAGTTTTGCCTTTTTTTCCTCCGGTCTTATATATCATTATTAGAGGAAATGCAAGGTTAGAAAAGAGGTGGTTGGGAGCCATATAAAAGAAAAAGGCAAGAACTTACTTCTCTTGACAGAGAAAAGGTCTCAGGAGCCTGGCTCCTCCCTTCTTCAAAGGATCTTCCTGCTTCTAGTACCCTAGGGGCTCTTCTGAAAAAGGAACGCGTAGCCCTAAGACCAGCAGTGATACATGGACTGCCCCATAGACCTTGGGACTGCACTGAGAACCAAAAGCCAACCTGTGAGGCAAAGCTCTTCCTCTGCTTTGTGTTCACCCAAGTGAATGGGAACCCAAGTGATGTATTCAGTTCTCATGTCTTGTCCCCAGTGTCACCTGACTCCTAAAGGTAGATACAAACAAAAACTGTCTACTCATTTCAATGAAGCTGTGACTGTTGTGCTGGCAGGGAGGTTAACAGGTAACATCTAAACCACTGGAGTGACTCAGGACCATAAGCCAGCCCTTTCAAATGCTGGGCTTTCAGGCTACTGAAACTGTTATGTAAAGCCACAGCCTGGCCTGTAGTCTTTTAGCTTAGTTACTATATCTCCCTCATTATGGTTACACTACAGATAGTTGTCTGTGATTCCTTCCTGAGTCAATTAATGAGAAAAAGTCAAAATGTGGGTGAGAGCATATTGGGCAATTCAAAGGTTGAAAGGCTATACTGGAACAGATCTGGTCATAATTAAGATTTGCTGTACAATTTCATCTGGCCAAACATAATTACTTGCAACTAAACGTATCTCAGCGTAGCTGATTGACACATATACTATATAGCCATCACAAGGAAGGGCTAAGATTTAGGTGACTTGCAGGAAAAAGTAAAGAACATGCTTCTGGGAATGAAGGGGAAGAAAAAAAAAGGGGGGGGGGGGAATATTGCTGCAAATTAACTTCAGACAGAGCTTAAGATCCCTTTTATGAAAGTGTATTTCCAGTATTAGAGCAAGGTTTTCTTTTACTTTCTTCTGGACTTTCTTCTGTCAGGTTAAATACATAGTTACAGGTTTTGTCCTTTATTGTGATCAGCTAATGCTTTGAATGGAAAGCGTTACTGAAAAGAGGAAGGAAAATGGTGGTTTTAATATGTGCATGACAGGAATCATACATCTGATGGTATATGCTGCAGTTGGTGATTTGCCAGAGCTAAGCCGATATTAAAGCTGATTAGGTTTTGTCTAGAAGTGGTACTTCCATGTTCTACTGTACAAGAGAAGGCTTCTCCAAAAGACCAAAAAAAACCCCAAATTTCCTTGAAATGTAATTTGAATAATGTTTGTAAGCACTACTACTTTAATCATCTTAACTCTCCATTTACAGAACTACTACTCCAGTAAGTGTTACAGTCGTGCCGCCGTATGTTTGTGGGTGTCAGGGACCAAGAAACTTGAAGCCTTGCTCCAGAATTCATCAGAGTTGGAGAGAGGAAATTCTTAAGTGAAAATTGCTTTTCACTAAATTTTTTTTTGGCCAGGAAAAGCTGACTTCCCACAGACACCATACTTCACCATGGGCTCTGCAAGAACGCCAGTTTTACTGAAAATTCAATCTCTTTACAATAGAAGCCCAGCTGAGCTGCTATCATAGCAGCACTCAACTAACGCAATGCAAATGTTGTGTGATTCATCGATTATTGTCTGATATTACAAATGAGCTTTCACTTACAACTTTGAAAAAAATTAGAGAGAGATGAAACTCACTGTAAGGGCAGCTGAGCAGATTGAGTTGTAATGATGAGAAAAAGGAATAATTACAACTCTTAAATTGTACTGAGAAACACCTGGGCCTATGCTGTTTATTTCTGGGTTGGTTTTTTTTTTTTTTCTTAAATATTATTTAGCCTCCTGCAATTTTGTTTACAGCACATCTCACCATAAGGTGCCATATGGCAGATGAGTGGGTGCTAATAAGGGCACATATGCGACAACTGTGTCTCTGGGTTCCCCTTTCCCAGTCACCCCAGGAGCACTCCACGTTGAGGCTTTAGCCTGGAGAGAAGTGAAGTTTGCTGTAGACTTTCCCTGGTATCACCCCAGGTGTTTGGGTGCCCATCTGGCACATGAATAAATTAATGAACATTAAGACTATTCCAAGCCTGTGTCTTTCAGGAGGATGTATTACCAGGATGCTTTGTGATACTGTTTATTACTATGGAGGACTTGGAGGCTTTGGATCTCGGATTGTCCCGCAGGTGATGTTGCAGGTCTGACTGCACTCAGTTTCTCATCGGCATGTAAGTCGCCAACACGCAGCCATGGGACTGGGCTCCTGGCTGGAGCTGCCCCCCGGAAAGGCAGCTGAGTGTGGGGAAAGGCTGGGGCATGCTGTCCTCATCCCTGCCCACATTATACAGGAACAGCCAGGCTGCAACTGCCAGCCCGGGCCTTTGCTTTCATTTCATTTCCCAGTCTTAGATCTCTTGCTCGTCAGCCATGCCCTGCACCTTGGTTGGGGATTGTGCTAAATGCACCACCTTTTTTCTTTTTTTTTTTCCTATTCCTCACAGCCTTCCAGGTGCATTGCCCAGACCTCACACACGGATGTATCTGAGACATCAGCCTGAGAAAGAGGACCCCTGTGGCCTCTGCTGTAGCCATGGCTTGAAAGCACCATTTAATAACGCTGCTCCATTTGGAAGTTTACCACACAGACACTATTTCATCATTTTCAAGAAAGTAAGAGTCTAAAATGGAGATAAATCAACATCCAATGGAATGGATATTGATTCCTTTCCTCACCTTTGGAACGAATACCTTCTTCTCAGTAACCAGCTATGGAGGGGAAGCCATTGTTCATCTCAAACAAACAAGGCTCAATAAATCTTAATCCTGCTAAAAGATAATTCTGAGAAGCCCAGAGATACTACAGTTCAGCATCCCTGCAATCAAACATGATGTTGCCTTTCTCTTTTACTGTTAGGTCTACTGCTTAGGCTGTATTTTTTTAATGTAAAATTGTTTAAATGTGGGCCTAAATTCTCATTTTCATAGCAAAACTTTTTTTTTATACTCTTCCTTGTGTTGTACTTATTCAGGGCAATTCCACATTTATTTCATTGAACTTCTGACTTCGACCTATGGCAGCACCTAACTTAAGTCATTCTTGGCATTCATGTCATTCTATGACATTGACTCTAAGAGCTTCCAGCAGAAAGTCACCGTGAGGCTGTACCAGAGGTCCGTATGGCCTGGTACAGTTGTGTACTGCAAAGTACAGAACAAGCATATGGGGACTTCTTAATAGTCTCCCATCTTCTGACCATTTTCAGCTCAGGGGGCTGCCTGAGTCAGTTTGTACACGCAGCAACCCTCAAAGGAGCTCCTTTCTGTCAGTCCTGTCTCGTCTCTGACCCCTGCAAACTTCTTGAGACTGCCGAGTGCAGATGCAAACCATTTAAGAATGTAACTTGGTATTGAATGCAAACCAAAGCAAAAAAACCCAAGGACAATGGAAAGTATATTTGAAATTTTAAGTTAGGTGGATCTCATTAACTCAGAAAAAAAAAAAAAAATAAATCCCAGATGAAATGCAGAGGGATTTGTCTCTTTGTGCTTTCCTAACCTCTTCTGTCTCAGCTGGGGTGAGGAGAGGATTTCTGTCAGCTAGAGCTGCACATCCATGGCTTCAGTCAGTGACAGCCACCGGAGCCCTGGCAGCCCAGAGAGCCTCTGCGCTGGCGTGCTGAGAGAGGAGGCGTTGGGCTCTGCAGAGTGGTGGTGGCCACAGCCTTATAGAGGACACTGGTACCAGTGTTTTTCCAGTGCTGGAGGTGTGTGACCCGGCACAGCAGCGGTGCAGCCCATCAATAGATCAGCTATACAGACGTTGAAATAACAATAGGTGCCTGTCGGGATCAGCAGCTGCCCACTGTCGAGCTGGGAGCCTCATCACAGAGCAGCGATTTCTTCTCAAATGCACATTAATGTTCTTATTACCTCCCTGTCCCCAGGAAATTAGCATCCGAGTCTACCTTTCTGGCTAGTGCATCAGCTGCTACAACAGCAAAGAAACAGCATTCAAAACAATTGCAACTGGACATATCTTGAGTTTTGCAGTTGGGTGTGTTAGGAGCTCCTACAAAAGGCTCTTAATTGAAGCTTCCTTCTGCACCTGCTTTCAGACATTTGCAATGTGACACCATTTAAATTATATATCAGATTGACACAGGGATAAATTTGTGTCCAGTAATTCACCGTAATTTTTTTCCTGCTGCTACTCAGTCTTCGTTATTCTGGCAATGTACTTCCCAGTGGGCAATTATGGAATGACCTGTGTGGGGATGAAATTACTTTTTATCCAAGATAATTATCAATCAGTATACCCACAGAACATGATGACATCTGCCTTATTCTGTATACATCTTCTTATTTTTATGTGTGTGTGTATATATATATGTATATTTTATAAATATCTAAGAATAATTAATAACATACTCTATTTGTGTTTATATTTTTATTTTAAAGATACGTATTCTAGACATATAGTTCAAAATCTGTAGTCTATAAAAATATATTTACTCATATAATTCAAAATTATATAGATAATATGTAATTATATCTAAAATGCTTTTATTTCCTCGTAAGTCTTTGTTACTTGTGACTGCATGTGGCCAAAAATATTTGTGGTTAACATATTAAGTCTGTGTTTGACTCTATTTTTATATATTTTTTTATATATATATATATATATACAGATAACATTATATGTTATATGCATATATATTTTATATACTATACATAATATAATGTATTATATTATATAATGTAATACATATAATATACATGTGTAATATACATATATATGTAATGTGTGGGATAATATACTACATTAGAATATAATATGAAATATGTCATAAAATGTAAAATAAATAACTTATATGACATAATATAGAAGATATGTGTAATGTGACATGCAACACATAGCAGGCAACAGGTTATACAATGTATAGTCAGTGTAAGCTTTACGATTGCTGTTGTCACCATAATTAAATCGTGCTTTATTTTTTAAAAATCTCATTAAAAAATAACTCTCTGAGCACAAGTATGCCATTAATTATTTTGTCTAACAGGAGCTTATTCTGTCTGATTTATCTCATCCGTGGTAAACGGGTACTGTCATTTCATGTTCTCTCCCTGTGAAAGTTTTTCTATGACACCAATCATTTCATCTCCATTCTCTGAAGACCTGTTTCTGCCATTCACATCTTTGAGACGCAGCCGGCAGAACACGCGATTCAAGATGAAGGAGCACTGATTTATAAAATGGCATTCTGCTGCTTTTTCTATTATTCCGTACTCCATTTTAAGCTGCGTTAAAGTTCTGGTTGCCGTCTGACCCCTGTTGTACACTGCGCAAAGGTGTTTATGAGTACAGGTCCCCTTCCTCAGTGATCACCTTAATGCAGACTCCAAACAGGAGACAGATGCTTAAGTGTTTCCTGGCTGCTGTTGCTTAGTATGAAGCACCGAATATCAGATTGCCCAGTGAATTTATTTATTTTTTAAGTGTTCGATTCATTCTGCTTAAGTGGCGACTGATTTGAAATAAAGATTTCTTTTTAATTGGCATATTTCACTATTTTTGTGGGGTTTCCTGTTTTCTAACTAGATCAAGTAACAGTAGCTTTAATAAAAGACTCCTGCCTCTCTCTCTCTCTCTCTGTGGGTTCCCCATGAGGATCTACGTGTAAGAAATGCTCTTCCACGCTACAACGCCAGCTTGTTCCTCCACTACAAAGAGGTGCCAAGACCACTTCTGATGCAGGAGGGACGGACCCCACGGGTCTCTGGCCCCGAGGCACCGAGAGGTTTCCCTCAGCAGCTCCCAGGCAGAGGCCACGAGAGTCCACGACGCCTGAATTTCGTGTTAATGGCGCACAGAAGGCCCAGGAAGCAATGGCAATATCTCCATGGTTTGCTAACCAGAACAACAAAATGAAACAAATACATCGTAGTGAAGTTAATACCTCAATAACTTTGTCACATACCACATTGCTTCAGGAAACAGACCTCAGGGTTCCCCCGGTACCTCACAGTTGATGCCAGAAAACACCTCCCTGTGGCAGCAGTGCCAGGGACAGGCTTTACCCATCCGATATCTGCTCATATACCGGCAGACTGACACGGTGCTTGCATAAAGGAAAGCTGCTCATATGATTTACTTGTCCACTTTAGTCTCACAACATCTCACTTTGGCTGCGTGATTCCACGAGGCATCCCTCCGGGTTGAAGGAGATTGCTCTGCAAATGGGCTGTTATGTGTATCTAGGACTATAGGCTGTGAAGGGAAAAGAAATTAAAGTAATCGTTAAAAACAAAAAAACAAACCCGAGGGGAAAAAAGGGAAAAAAAATAATCAATCAAGCACGTGCCATTATAGACTCATTTACATACCATAGTGATCCACGGCAGGGAAGTTGCGTATGGTTTGAATCTAAAAGCTCTTGCAAAACGTAACACAGCACACACTTGATTCTGACACTACTTTTTGCTTCCGTGATTTTTAGGTAGAGCAAATGTTTTGACATTCAGTGCTGAACAGAAGCCAAGCCACACTTTCAAACCAGGGTAAAGTGTCTTAAATAACCCACGGCCTCCTTACACAGAGCAACCCTAGGTTCAGGTCACCTACTGGGGAACACCAGTGGGTAAAAACAAACTTCCATTTTCTGCACTTCAGGCCTGCAGACTTTCTGTTGTTACTCATTTTAGAGAAGGGTTGTGGATTTTTTTTTTTTTTTTTCTGTGGCATGGCAGTGGCTTTTTTTTTTTTTTTGTTGTTTTTCTTCTTTTTGCCGAGCGCACATTGCTGGCAGTTGGAATACTAATGGACATGAACATAAACATCATCTCCAGGGCTGTTCAATGAAACTATCTAAGGCTGATTGTCTTGAAATTAGCTTGACTCATATCTGAAAATTGCCAGTGATTAGCTGATTATGGTTTGAATTGAACTCAGATTGCTACAAAAAGCTACAAAAAGTCATCCTCAGATATATTCTAGTAAATGATGCCTCAGTTGCTGCCAGCGCTTGCATTAGGGATGAAGGTCTATTACCACATCACATTGACGGCAGTCTTTTTAAAATATATATTGTGCCTGGGAAGAATCTATCTCCTGGGGAGAATTCTGTCTTTTTACATTTTAACCTATTCACTAGGTGAAAAAAAAATAAAATTGAGACATCACAAACAGCAGGACAGATTAAAATATCCTCCCTATGAGAGAAACTTATTTCCCGTCTGTAAATACAATTACTATAATTACAGAGTGGTTCAATTCCTACGAGGAATCATCCCTTCTACATTGATAGTATGTGACATTTAAAATAATTTTAAATAAATCAAAGGCCCAGTGCTAACAATGCTGATAGATCTCAGGTTTATTAAAAATAAAAACAACCCAGCATTATTTAGTCATAATTATAAAGTTCTCTGAACACTAAGTCCTGTGGATTTAAGGACTTTGATACAAACCACCTTATCAATTTCCCTGTCCAAAACTACAAAGACATCCATTTGTTTCATATGTGTCTGTATTTCTTAGAGTTGAAAGAAATACAGTTCAGCTTCCTGAAAATAAGCAAGTCCCTTGTATCGAAACTGGTCACTTCTGAGCCATGTCTCTGCATGGCTGACGGTCTGCTCTGCTCTCAAGTGCCTCATTTTTTTTCACCCCAGAGAAAAGTCCCTTACAGTCTCTAAATGTGAAAATGTATTTGAGCTCCAGCCCTTCTTGCATTACCAAGCGTATCACACAGGCAGATATTCAAAAGGTGTCTGCAATTCTGGAGTCATATTTTATTCACATAAGAGTGGGCAACAGGATACTGCCATGCCCTTTTTTTTTTTTTTTTTTTTACAGGAATTCTATTCAGAATACTCTCAATTGGTACTTACTTCTTTTTTTTGGTCTGTATCTGTCTTCCCATGACAAAAAATATTGTTACTTGGTATCTCTGGTGATGTGAGAAGATGCTAACAAGAGTCCTGCACTGTGACCACCCACATGTCTGATTCTATGATTTGGGTCATAAGTTTTGGGGTAGGGATTAGGGAAACAATGAAGACATTGTCGGACATGTTAGTGGTAAAAGCCATTATGGGACAAACAGATGAACACTAATTGCCAGGAGCGGGTGGCCATCACAGACCCGTGGGACACCTCAGTTGGAAGGGACACCAAGAGGCCCCCCCCAGCTCCAAACCCCGCTCTGTGCCAGGCAGCAGTGATGACAGACCAGGTTGTTCAGGGGTTGTCACCCACTGCAGGAACCCAAGGACGAGGTGTCTGCACACCTGGCTGCCATGTGCAATACACAGCTTAACTCTGTCCCTGGAAAATGGCAGGCTTCATGTAAATCTGATTTTTTACCATTTCCAGGCAAGAGCCTGAAGGATAGGGTCCAGTATGACATGTGTCACATCTACAGCCAAGATGAGGGATAGAGGGGTGGTTTCAGGGACCAGTGCAGGCATGCACTGTCATAAATGACTGCAAAAG
The DNA here is from genome assembly GCA_013400035.1 of Rynchops niger. NCBI lineage: Eukaryota > Metazoa > Chordata > Aves > Charadriiformes > Laridae > Rynchops > Rynchops niger. The sequence continues at coordinate 481,255 of VXBH01008014.1, forward strand.
TGGCTAACAGGGAGGGGATGACATCTGCCATGATAATAAATGTGGTTCTTAAAGGAGAGGGGCACACTTTCAGGTCCACAGAAAGAACCACCGAGGCTTAATGACTCTTAAATGGTTAAAAGAAAATTATTGTTAAGAGATAAAAAAATAGCAGAGGAAATTCAGTGCCAGAAATGAACATGGGAGACCCTTCCCACCCCCTTGCAGCTTTTCATATGAAATGATTGTTTCTGTCCGGTCTCTAACCACCAAGAAATGCCATACCCATAAGCTAGCATTAAGGCAGCATCAGCACAGTGCGAACAGTCAAACAACAATAAGAAGAAAGGAAATCTGATATTAGGAACCTTAAGCCAGATACAGAGCCCCCAAAAGCGCCATCATTAGACATTATATAAATCTCTGTTTTGCTTACATCACAGTTACTGCTTGTGGTGCTGCTTTCTTCCCTCTTCTCCATCTCATAAAAGGGTGTAGAGAAACTCAACGTGGGACTAAGGATGATCAAGTATCAACCAGCTTCTCCCGGAAGGACTAAGCAAACAAGAGCACTCCAAAGTGTAATATGTCTAAGTACGGCTTTGTAGAGGATGATAAAATCTGGGCAATAGGCATAGGTGTATGTCAGGAATAGTCATAGTTATCTCTAATACAATAATTAGGAACAATCGAAGGAAATAAGCAGATGGCTGCTATGCTGAGAAAAAGCTTTGCTTTAGGCTGCAGAGAATTGAAACTGAACAAGACACAGCCACGGAGGAAAAAAATCCAGTGAGGATAAAGAAATTAAAAGATGGTGTGCATGGCTCAGAAATTAGCTGCCATAGAAATTCTTGATGGGTGACAGAGTACTCTGGGGACATCACTCTGCACTTGCCTTGTTCCTAAGCTCATACCCAGGTGTCTACAGGAGATATAATGAGGAACACGTTGAACTAATGCAGCCTGGCCAGTCTCATGTTCTCTTTCAGGCCCTCGCCGTGCCATAACCAACAAATGAAAAGGCTTAAAAATGTTAAGGTTGCTAAAACTATTAACTTCTACGTGGATGGAATCAGTGCTTGATGATAGAAGATTTGAGAAGAAATATGGGATGTCTGTGCGGTTAAAAGCACAAGGTGGACCTCTTAAAAGACACATTTTACAAATGCATTCATGCTGTTTAACACCTAAAACTGAGTTCTGACCTTGTTTAGTATATACTTTTTGTCTGTCCACTTGCAAATTAACTAGAGTGACTAATTATTTAGGTTTTATGAATATTTTAAATAACCATTAGAATCTCTCCCCCGTTACATTAAAGAAAATGGGACTGTCCCCTACTCTTCATATTTAAAAAATAATTTAAAAAATATTTACACCTACTCTACATGCCCTCAAAAGTTTCAAAGTCCATGCAAAAACAAAAGAAGAAAACAGGTAGCTGGAATTTTAACATCTGCCTTTTAAGAAAACCCAAACGTTTTTTGTGCTAATTAACACCTAAACAAAAGGCTTGCAACAAAGGTGAATCAGACATTCCCAGGTCTTTCTGTTCAGCACACTGATGGGAACAAACTAATATTTTGTTTTATTACTTCTTCATTTCAAATTAAGGTTTAAGAGTACAGGGTAGCCTTAGTGTCTTAGGACTTTGAAATGGTCTACACAAAGAAACCTACAATTAGAATAGCAGATAGATGCATAAAATCCATGCCTAGATCCATAAAAATCAAATAAAGATCACAATACTAATTAGACTCTCTTCCCCTAGTGACTTTCTTTCATTATCTTATTAAACAGAAGAAAAGTTAAAGATACAAACTGAGAAACCTCAGGCAACTTGGAAAAATTATTGATTTTTATGATGACTCAAATGACCGGCTATTTTTCTCCCTGATTGAATTCTGACTCCTTTTTCACCAAGAAGGGCGACAGTCCCATGAGCAGGACCAATGCAGGACCGATGCGTCATCTCAAGGGCTTGGGGAAAGCCCCATCTCCTGCACCTGGTGAGTCTGTTGTAGCTCCATAAAAACAGCTCCGGGGCATTCCTCCCTGTGCCCATGGCACTAGCAGCTAGGCCATTCGTCCTGGACTCACCCATGGGGTGGGAAGAGCTTAACCCTTAAAAGAGGGTTAATACCCCATTTTGTGCGTGTGAGTGTGCATGAGGTGCTCGTGTGTGGGTGCAGAAGGACAACCTGGGCTCTCAGAGGCTTTAGCTGCCTCCAGAAATAGCTGCCCATCCACAAGGCTGCAAACAGGTCTCCATGAAAGAGCCTTGCCGTGCAGTACCGGGGTGCGGAATTGGCCCTCGCTGTGGTGGTGACAGCGCTAAAGAAAACAGTGAAGGGTTGAGATTCCCCCCAAAACTGGCATCCAACTCCAGTTCTGTCAGTACCAATCATGATGCGTTAACAACTAAGCCAGGATGGCAGGCATTTAGCAAGCTTAAATATTTAATTTAGGAACAATAGCAGGTCATTTAAATAATTAAATTCAAAGGAACACTCAGACAACTTACAACACCGTAACGGTTTCATTTTGTTTGACATCAGTGTGTACATTAACTACAAAAGTAATTCTAAAGGCGCAGGAGGTGAGCGAGTGGAAATGCCGTCAGTGCGTTGGCCCGATGCCCTGCTGCGGCTCGTCCTAGGCGGGGGTACACTATGTAGGTGCTCAAGTCACTTCTTCCTGCACTTATGCACACACAAATACACCCAGGCCAAAGAACTGTGTTGTGCTGCATCCTTTACCTTGGCCAGAGTTCAAGAGAAAAGAGAAAAAAAGGGGAAAAAAAAAACAAAACAAAAAACAGGAGGCTATTGCTGTGCTGGCTGCTCTTGGAGCACCATCCCTTGTCCTGGCCCTGGGATACCTCAGCTGGCTCGAGCAGTGGATGCGACATCTTTTCTTATAAGCCGCCATCAGTCCATACATAAATGCAAAGGCAGTGCAGCCTCGGGCACTACCTGTAGAAGAGGGCAAAACAGCCCTTGACGCTGCTGGCCGTGTGGTTCCTCACGCTGCAGTGCCAACAGCGAGGATGGCTGCTCTGCCAACGGCTGCCTGGTAAGGGGTGTCTAGGAAACATGATGAGGAGCTCAGGGTTGCCAGGTCCTATGAGTGTGCCAGCTCTCAAAAGACGTTTGGGTTTTGTTTGTTTTTTTTTTTTTTTTTTTGATTTTTAAAATCCAAACTAAAATAACCAGAAATCAAAACATTTAGACTCAAATCGATTTGATATGAACACTGTTGATGCCACCTAAGAAATATTATATAAACATAAACTAATTATATATGTTAACTATTTCAATATGCCTAATTACTATCTCTTAAATAACTACTTTGTCGTAAGTAAATAAAGTTTAGGAACATGTGTAAAACACACACACACACACCAGACTACATTGGCTACGCAGAGTTTTGTACCGCTGGCACGAGGCTTGGACGTGGAGCTGACACGTTAGCTCCTCGCAGGTCAGAAGGCAAACTTTTTTGCACTCATTTGAAAGAGCTTTTAGATCAAACGGCAGCATGAAACAGCTGTGGACTGCAAGTCTCCTACCAGCAACTAATGACCAGCTAAGCTAGAAGCTAATGAAACACTGAAAAGGAGTCCTACGACGCCAGGAGCGAAGCAGCCTGCTGCACGGTAGGATGTCAGTCTGTTCACATCACCTAAAACTGCCAGCCCACCCAGGCACAAGGACCAGCTTAGCCACTGCTGTCACACCCTACTGACTTTCCCAGACACCACTGGAAAGGCCCCAGTCTGGGCAATCCCTGGTCTACTGAGCTTCTGACGTGCCGGGAGCCACCCTTGCTACGGCTGGGCGACAACTGGGGATGCTGCTCTCTTACAGCTTTACGGCACCTCAAGAGGTTGCTGCCTCAGTGTCCACCTTCGCCCACCTGCTATGCTTGCCACTGCCTCAATGCATTCTGCAGGGTGGCCCTTTAATTGCTATAAAGGGGTGATGAGTCAGTAGGATATTTCACGCGGAGGTGCGGAGGGTGAGACCTGTTCGGCTGTTGATGTTGCAGAGACAGCAAATTGCAGCACGGCCAGGAGGCAGATTATACCCTTGTCAGCTGTCACAACAAGGTCCAACAGGGAGTCAAAGACCTAACCTCCACAGCTAAGTTATCTAAGGCACAAAATGAGATATTGTATTTTTAATAAAATTAAATATAGCATACTTGCATAAACTTAATTCTATATGCTAAATATATTAATAGTCAAAACAGTGTTGTTGACAGTCCCACTCCTGCTTACCTCATTTGCATCGGTTTGATTACAGAAATAGACCTCCGGCATCTCTGCTGGTTTTTATATTTCTCATCTTCCCATAACGCTGCCTGAATTCACAGGTGGCCTCTCTGGGACTCCGTGTTCCTCTCAGACGTCTATCAAGGCATAGCAGTTTTAATGCCTAGCGGAGGCTGCTGGGGAAATTTACCAACTCCATGTGCCTCCTGGTATCATGACTCCTCGCAAAGTCCTTGCCTTCTCTTTTCCATCCATTATAATCTGATTTTCTGCTCCTGGACAGACACAGCCTGCAAGTCAATAGGAAAGCAAAGGAGACTGTCTGTTTCCCTGCCGCTACTGACAGCTCGCAAACACCGCACCTCAAGCAGCAGCCCTGTCCCCAGACACTTGGCAAAGCCGCCTTTTGGATTATTTCTGTTCTCTTCCCATCAGAAAAAAAACCCTTTATCCTATCAACCTATTAGCAATTGGATATTTTACTTAGTGTTCAATTATGTTCCCAGAGAACGAACAAGTTATGAAAGTGCCTTTTGGACTAACATCAAATGCATTTCTTGATGAATTGCAACCTGGTAAACTACTTGGAAGCTTTTGAAATGTAAAGTCTATTAAGCCTTTCAATAAAATAATGCTGTAACGTACTGTACTTTTTTTCTCCAAGGATAGCAACTATAATAGAACCTGCTATAACAGTACCTGCTATTGATTGGAGCTTGCATTTGTCAGTGGGGGTTTGTGTTTTCAATCCTGTTTTTCATGGGATCTCAAAACCCCAATTAAGTAATGATGGACCATCACTGTGACAAATCCTACTCAAGCAGTCCCCATCAGCCACAAGAGTAAGTAGAGCCCAAGTGCCACTGAAGGGGTGACCTTGTCACCCTGTCACTGAATACAGCCTGGTGGCCTTGGTTTTAAACACAGCCCGCCAAACTCTGCACTCCACATCTACATAACTAATAGTGAACAGTTGTCTCCTCAAACTAAGCTGAGCAAATGGATCCATTTTCTGGGATCCCTTGGGCAAGGGCGCTTATCCTGCAGGACAGTCCTTAATGTAGGCCAGCTCACATCTTCCGGAAACCAGCCACAACCCTTGGCTTAAACCCTGACGCGGATCCTGAACTAGAAATACTTGTTAAAGTTAAAATATTGTTTGCTATCAGCCTTAAATATGGATGACTAAATATGTTTAAGCCTAGTTTAGCTGGAGGATGTGACCTTAGCAAGACTAAATGGCTATCAAAAAATTATAAGCAATTTTCTGCAGTAGATGGAGAAATTAAATTTTGCCATTTTTCAGCTTCTTTTGTGAATACAACCTTAACATTAACCCCGATACAGAGAGAAACCAGGCAAGGGACTATAACCTCAGCACTAACAATTTCTCCCTAAAGAATAATGGCAAATGCCCTTAACCTTACTGTGTCTTTGCACATAGTTAGAAGATTTTTTTTCCAAAGCACCTACGAAATTAACCATATCCCGACTTTGGCTTCTCCAGCATGAAGAGAAAGAATCCCTCAAAACAGCATTTCTGAGATTCCCTGCAGAGTCTGTGACTTCCCGAGGGAACGCTGCAACAGCTAGGGAGGGACAAAAAAGAGGAAAAGATGTCCAACTCTTTGCAACATATTTCTGAAGCTTTTTTCCTAAAAGACCTATTTATTTTTTTTATAGTGGAAGAACACAGAAGCATGTTTGAAATCTATTTTCTAATTTACTGTGTTCTGAGATGGGTTGGGAGGGGTGATGTTAAAACATATAATTTTTTTAGAGCACATTGAAATAAAACTGCATTAACACATTAACTGCCTTTAGTAGGGGCTTTACCCAGTGAGTTGTAGAGCTCCCCCATGTTCTCCATGGACTGCATTAATGAAGTCAGTTCTGCCCTTCAGAGAAACTCAAATGAAGACAAACTTCAGTCATAACCTTTTCTCCCAGACTTGACTGCTTTCAGGATCGTGTGCCAAGGATTAATCTTTTCAGATAGCATTCCCATTTTCCCCAAATATATGGCCGGACTAATGAATTTTCTGCAATAATGAGATGGGTAAAGAACACTTCAAGTGTGCCATTAAAACTTTAAGAAGGTGGGATTTCCAAGCAACATATGCGCGAGGCTTAGAAACCAACAGCAATAATCATTCTTATGCATATGAAGCTAAATGAAGAGTTTGTTGTTCAGTAAATCAAAACTTTCTTCTGAACAGGTTAAATCCTTTGAGATTTACATTTGAAATGCATCCTCTGTCCAGTGGCTCAAAAATGCACTGGCCATAAGTAAAAAGCATCATCATGCAGGCAGGGTTATAGGTCACTGAAGAAGTTCCCTCAACACATTATTACACAAAGCAAAAAAAATCAATTATGTAAGTTTGGGTAAACCTCAAACAATAAAAGGTCATAACAAAATGAAACAATTTTGCAAATAATTATGCTATAGTAGCCTTCATGAGAGTGGTATTCAGAAAGCAGTTGCTTTGTGGTCAACATTAATGTCATCTAACAGCATTTTAATTTTTATTCTGCTTGCGTACCCCAACAATCAAGTAAAAATGGGAGAAAATCAAAGTGTGTTTAAAATTGCTGGGCTTCTTGTGTGTGTGTGTGTATAATCATAGATTTTTCTCTTCAAAGTATCTCCTTCATTTACTATGAGCTAGAGAAGATACACATTTATCTATATACTCTAATTAGAATCAAGAGGTTAAATCACCAAAAGACCCTTTCTTTGAAGTGTCTAAATTGTGCTCCCCCAGAGACTCCAGACAGATGGTTTTTTGCTCAAACAGACAAGCACAGAATGTCATGATGTCATTTTTGCAACACTTGATCTAAAGTGGCCTAGATCAACACGACAGTTATGGGAGGATTAAGCAAACAACCAAACAAAACCTCCAAAAATACTACAAGTCACATGCTAAGCCAGGACAAACCAATTAAGGGCTTTTGAAAGCAATTTCAGTTTACACCAGTAACACTTGAAGATTCCACAAGATCAGAGACAGCAAGGGAAGCTTTAGAAGAGGTCACCGTTATCATTTTTTGATGACCAGGGAGAAAAAAGGAGTATTCTGCCAAGGTGTACTTGGAAACAGATGAAGGTACAAATATAGACAAAATTTATTTGCATAAGCTTTCCACTCATCAGTCTTTCAAATGACGAACTGCCTCCAGACCTGTACAGAAATTCATAACCAATTGTAAAGTAGTATCAAAAAATAAAGGGGGAAGATCCCTGAAAAGATGCAATTCTAAAACAGTAGACACCTTTTCAGCTGTTTGATATTTATTTGCTTTCTTCAAAAGAAGATTTTTACAAAGAAGAAACTTCTGGGTGAAATTCAGCTATTTACTGAAATCTCAAGGCAACAACGAGCCAGTACAAATAAAAACTCTAGAGACGATACTCTAGAGAGAATTTCCTACTTAACACGTGAGAAGCAGAAATCAATATAGCTAGGTTAGATAGTAGAGACTTGGAATAACTCTTTCATTAGTGGGGAAGAAAAGCCTTCCTCACTGCACTTCTGTATTTAGGCCATTGTATCATGGGATTTTTGTGTCTGCTAATAAAAAATTAGATATGACTCTATATATGGTGTGGGAGATGGGAAAGAAGGAAGTGGCAGATAAAAGTATCACCTCAGAAGTTTATGGAAGTGGATAGAGAACTGTCATTAAAAGCTATTTCCTTGTTACGGTACCTTTTATTATTTATAATTATTGATTTTAGTTTTGTTGCCGTGTTTACTGATGCTGATGCTCTGCTCTCTCATGCACTACGTTTTCTCCCGGTTTCACTAGCAACTGAAGAATTATGTCCAGGTAAACACACTCTGATTAGGTTTTGCCAGCATCTAAATCAGAGCTTCGGCTGAGTTAATTTAAAATTGTAAGCACAGCCACATCAACCAGCGCTTGCTTGGGCCTTCAGTTTTTGCATAAGCACTTGTCCATGAGGTCTGGGCATATAATGCTCAAGCCCGAGACACAGTTTAACTGCTCAGTTAGAATAATAACCATACCCAGGAACATTGTCATGTCTTAGCCTATGCTTGTGTATGATGGAAATATTGAAATAGGTATAGCTAAATTTGGCCACTGATGCAATACCAGTTTGCAATAGTGCAGATGATACATACTGACTAGAATGGGCATCATCTCAAACACACTGCATGTGTAATAAAATAGTTTGAAAAGTGACAGAAATGTGAATGACGGGAGAAACACTTCCCTGAGACCACCAACTTTTTTCGTAGCAAGAAAACCAGGTCCAGAATGAAGATCCAGCAGATCCCCCCTATCTCATGTACGGCACCATGACATATGCAGACCTTTTATTGTCAAAAACATTTTCAGCCTCAAGCTATTTCACAATAAAGTAATATTTTAAATGTACTGATCACATTTGTGTAAAAATAAATGTAGACTCAGGTATTTTGTAATGAACAGACAGGATATCTCCGAGGTTTACAACTTTTGCAGCCATACTCAAAAACCACCCTGCTTTAAATCAAACACCACATTTTTTTGATACAAACTCACTTTGGCAATGTTGAGGCTTAAATCGATATGAGTTAAAGAAAGGCATTATTATCATACACTAAAGGAGTGATGTGTAAGTTTTATGCAGGCATTTTACATCAGCTGTTAATTACCAGTTTTGTCAATATAGACGTGAAATGCTCTTACAGTTAGTGTTTTAGAGAAGTGGTATGTGAAATACTACAAAAAATATGCAAAGTATTTGCTGCCAGCTAGCTGTACTGTAAGAGTATGCTACAGAATACTTTTTTTTTTTAAACAGATTGTACAGAAAGCCAAAATTTAAAAAAAACCAAAAAACAAAAAACAACAGTATGTTCTCCTGAAGGTACAGCAGTTTTATCTGCTGCCTTCAGATCTTCAAAGAGGAGGAGAGAAAACAGTGGCCTCTCTGGAGCCACACAACATGCTAGGGCTCAGGGAGCCTCCTGCAACGTGTGTGATACGGCCTGCAAAACACCTAAAAGGAGAAGAGGAGCTCGCCACCACGAGTGTCATGCTTAAAGTCAGCTGCAAGACATGGTGAATACACAGAAACTTTTCTAAAGGCTTTGGACTAGGCATACGCTGGGAAGTCCCACAAATGTGCCAGAGTTTAATAAACAGTGGAAGAATAGCTCTGGACTCTGCACATGGTGGTCAGAAGAGGACTGGTTTTCAGGCTTTCTATTTAGTTCATCTCAGCCATCAACCCAATTTGAGAGTGGCATTATTCTAATTTGTTCTATGATCTTACCAAAACCATAGCTCCAAAGATCAGAAAGTGCTGGGAGAAGGGCCCATCACAGTCCCAGTCTTCAATTGAGTTTGAATTTCTTTAGTGTGGACCGCTGACAATTATAAATTATTTTGTAGGAACTGATCATTAAAAGAGAACACTTAAAAAACAATTTATTTTAGAGGTTAAAGTGTGGCTGGTTATTTTAATTTGATTGGTAGTCTTCAAAGAGGCAACATTTTAATTTAAGGGTCAACTTGTTCTGAAAGGCTAACCAATCATGTAATCTAGATAAGTCTCAGTCTAAATAGGATAAAGATAGCCATGCATAATTAAAGTATTCAAAGGCACCTTTGTCAGTTCACTGCAAGCTTTCAGGATGCCTTGAACCATACTAAAGGAACATCCATCGAAGCACATAGTTTAAGAGATCTATCACATTAGTATGGGTAGTGAATCCTACTTTCTACTAAGAACTAATTTTAATATAATCATCCCTATGTGATGAGAATTTGTAAAATAGATTAGCAAGGTTTGATTATCTCTACTTGAGAAAACTTGAAATGTTCCATGTTAAATTCGCAAGTTTAACTCCATTAGCTTCTTATAGCTCTTCTGTTTTTACTTCCCCTAGCTCCTTCTCTACTAATATCACTTAATAAAGCATAACAGTTCATGTAGTTTCACCTTTAACTAAACACCAAGAAATCCAGTATGCTAGTGAAGAATGTCTTATAAGTTATTTTTTATTTACTTTTTATTACAAAGTCTTCTTGGGTGCTTTGCATGTAAGTATCCTACTGTAATGCAAATTTCCTTTTTTTTTTTCTTGTTATTTCTTACTCAAAGCAAGAGTCGTCTTGAAAAAAAATGAGCAGAGAAATTATAATCTTGAGTTTTGAAGGTCCAAAAAATAAAACTTTATTTACTTCACACCTATAAGCTATTGCTGACAACCTACCTATCAACTGATACCTAAGGGATCATATACTTTGTCTGCCCCTCCATCTTTAAGTAACTTTTGAGTCTACTGACCTATTTCATGTGCAATGTGCCTCATTTGCATAAGAAGTGAAGCAACAACAGTTTCTTCCTATTTTCAGAAACTAAAAACCTTTGTCCCAGCCCTCTGGCTGGAAGTGGAAGAATAAACAAATGCAGTGGACACTTTCTGGCTGCACAATTACAGAATATTGAATCAGACCTCTTGACCAATTAATCTAAGTCCTGGAGCCTCAAAAAATAACCCCAAATCCGCCTTTCTCTCATGAACACAGCAGCAAAGGAGAAGGAGTTTGCATTTCTGGAACAAATGATGGGTGTGATACCCAGAGCAGGCCCCGCCTGATGCTATGAAAGGAAACTGATGATCTGAGAGAGAAGGAAAGTTTATCTTTGAGTAGTAAAACACAAGACAATACCAGAATGAAGTCACAGCTAGCAAGGCGGTAACCTAGAGATTATATGAAGTAATTCCCTGTAATTCCCTGCTTTTTCTTTCCAGGCAAAAAAGAGGAGGATAATCTTTAGGGGAGACATATGTTACATTCATGATGAGTTCTAGTGAGCTCATTTTGGAGACCTACTAAGGTAAATTACCAACACTTAGCCCCTGATCCCGCAAGGTGGTTCTCAGGCTTCCTCCATGCAGACAGAAAACTTTCAGGTTTTTTTCCCAGTGCAAAAATAAAGCAAGCTTTCCGTAAATGAGAATAAAGTTCTATATTTGCACATAATGATGACAAACAACCCAGAACCAGACACTTACACTTAAATTCAAACTAAACACTGACCACCTCAGTCTGTCTCTATGGCTTCAGAAGAGTGAGAGGTCATGTTAGACCTGAAAACTCAGGCAGTGTAGGCAGACTAAATGTGGCCCATGTGAAGTATTGACCAGATTGCTGCTCAAGCCTGATCTTATGTTTAACCAATGGATTTAACTTGTGTGAATATGATCTTATATGGAAGCCAGACTCATACGGGGAGGTGGTAGCTCTCATTAGGTCAGCTCATATCATTTGAAAGCATAGAAAAAATTACACAGGTCATTCTTCAGGTCTGAAAGCTCTTTTCAAGGAAAGTCGAGGCTGAAACCTGGCTCTGACTGCAAAGCGATTGTGCTTTATATGGCTCCCTGACAATGTTGTGATTTGATCGTGAGCCTAATTACAATAGAACTGGTCCATTGTAGATTTAAGGTACCCAATGCATATTAAATAGTGCAATAATATGGACTCCTTTCCCTAGTGGTCATTTTGGGGACTTCCAAACTCTGGGCATACAGTTTACAGAGCAAAATCTGTTACAGTGAACGGTTCATATTAATAATTAAGGTCATTGATATAAAAATAACTACAGTTGTATAACTGAGCTCTTTATGTTAGTAAGATTTATAGTGAGAATTATTAACTCTAACAGCTATTTTATCTAAAGCAATGTCCTTGAAATAGGATGACCTTTTATCTATTACCTGTTGGGTTTACAGCATCTATGAGTTCCAGATTGATGAGTTTCAGACTCATGCCAATTTCATTATATGTTCTGTTTATACCACACTTTTTTCCTGGATGATTGTTTTCTTAGGAAGTAAAAAAAAAAAAAAAAACCAACACAAAATCCAAACCCCAAACCCTGACATGTTTACGACATGCAAACTTGATCAGCTAACTACAGTGGTTATCAACCGCACAGGGACTCTGAGCCCTTGGATGGGGGAGATGAAGCACCGAACCTAGCAACATAAGATGTTAACAGTGGTAAATATTGCAGTATTTGTCGTAACACGTTCATTTAACGCATGATGAAATAAGGCTCCTGTGATCGAAAGTAAAGATGTCACAGGGTTGTTCGTAGGCTTTGAAAAGACTGAAATTCATAGGAATTTCTTTAGTTTATTAAGTTTACACCCTTTAACTTTAGTTTATTAAGATTACAGCCAGGGAAAATGGCCTAAGCAATCACTGAAAACTTTCAAAACACTTCCTGACTTTCAAGGAACCTTCCTCTCTGTGTGGATATCACTGCCTCGGCTGCCACATGGCAGTCTTCATCAAAACAAAGACCATCTCTTATTTTGGACCTTAAAGAAACAGCTGGGGTTTCAAAATGCTCAGCACCAGGCAGATCCAATTGCTACTACAACCGTATGGCAATCTGACTGAGGGATGCTGAGCCAGATGAATGGCTAATAGCGAGAAAGGGTTACTTTAAAATATATGATGGGGTGGCTGCTAGCGCATACACAGAAACTGTAACCACTTTGCCACGTTCTCCCTGCAGAATATCGCTCAAGTGCTTTCAAACCTGCTTTCACAACAGCTCTGAAAGTCCAAATGAATTACAGAGTACATCAGTCATACTGTGGTTGAATGATTTTAAATAAAATTGACTATTAAAATCATCCAGTCCCTCTATTTCTCCTAGAATATCTTTATTTCCCCTCTGAGATCCACAAATCTCGCCTCCCCGTGCTTTACTCTCTCAGGTTCTTTACTAAAGTACAAAATCTTTAATTGGAGTATTATTTGATCCTTTATAGCCCCAAAGTTAACTTTTGCTGACTGGCCTCTTAAAACGCTTCAAATGACAGAAACATTGCTAGATGTCTCCATGAAATCATTAATAGTGCTGAAATCTGCACCATCATCATTAAACCTTGGGTCTAACAGCCAGCTGAGATAACTGAGGCCTTTTGTATTTTTTGTAGATTAATGGCTTTATGCTTTCTGTGGGAGAAGATACAGCCTGAATCCCTCTGCAGGTGGAGGAGTAGCCTTATGATAAGTACAGCCAGAATTTCCTTGCCTTCTTCATAACACTCTGTCAAATGGAGAAAAATTAAGAAAAAAAAAATACAAATCACCCAGCAAAACAAACCAAACAAAAAACCCAAGAAAAAACAAAAAAAGTCAAATATTTCTAGAGAATTTGAGCAGAATACATACAGTGGCATCTGTTGCCCTACAAATCAGTGTTGAAATCTATCGTGCCAGCTCTGACAGAGGGAGGTTCCACATCAACTTATGTCAGTCGTGGTCAAAAGCAATCCTATTTCATAGCTGTATCATATCTTTGACATGATAAATTAGTAAGCTATCTATATCAAAGAAAAGTTCAAGCTACAAATCCATAACAGGAAAGACTGAAGACGGAGCTGAACAGTGAAAGATGCTACCCATGTTAATCCCTAATAAGTGTGTGGGAAGAATATGTGGTCATTAAAACCAAATAGACTTTAGAAAAAAAAAAAAAAAGGGAAATAGAAAAAAGAATCAACCCTTAAAATTGCAGCAATGTAAAGCTCAGCAAGAAAGTTAATCGCACACACATGCCTAAGCACACATCTCCAATCAATCTACAGCGGGTGCAAAACAACTCCTACACAGTGTTTCACACAGTGGGAGAGGTTCTGAATTGCTCATTAGCTGGGCTTCATGGCAAACCCCACTAAATATCATGGGTGATACCTACAACATCGGGGCCACAGCCTACTGCCCTTGGAAGACTGTGAAAACTTTGAAGACAAGACCATTGATTTATGTCAGTGAGAGGAACATCCACTTTTCCTTGGTATGGGTTATGATCCAATGAAGCCAGCTAACATTAGTAGTCAGAGTTAGGCTAACTGTTGGACTTGATGATCTTAAAGGTCTTTTCCAACCTAAATGATTCTATGATGAGTCAAAGAAGAAATTCGGGAATTGTTAGATCATCCCTATTTGGCCACCTGCTCTGAATAAAACACCTCCTTACACAGTTTCTCTCTCTTTTTTTTTTTTTTAATAATACTCCCATCAAGAAAACTGTTTATCATGCGCTCTACCACAAAAGCATCTGGCAATTCTAACCTGGAAGATTAATATTATTATCATTTTCAGGTACAACACCCCAGTGTGGATATAGCCTAGTGTTTCACACACACCTGTACTTAGTCTATTGTGACTTGAAAGTGCTTAAATAAATGGCTTCATATTCAAAAGTTCTGATTACCTAGCAGTAGCTCGTGCTGGCTTTTGACTGACTCTTTTAACTTTGCGAGGGCCTTCATTTCCACAATATTTCTTTTCTTTCTAAGCAGCAAATACTAATTTTTACCATCCACGCTGGCGGTTATGATTTTATGCGCTGATAATAGCCTGCTTTGTTTTAAACCATACTACTGCTCTGTTAAGTATAAAACCATAGAGCTTTTTGGATTACTAATTACTTCTCCTAAAGGGCATCACAGCCTCAAAGATTTCTCTCTTCCTAGGAGATGAGTAGAATCTGCATAATTTGTATTTCATGACAACACAACAGCTCACACTCTGAATTACTAGTGTTATACTCTGATGCGTGTCAGCAATGGCAGTGCAGTGCTGGCTGGTTATTTAACGAAGCTAAATTAATTTGTAGCTGTCAGTCATGTTTGCCAGATTTGCTTAGATTCTGAAATTTATTGACAAGCTATAATAACTGACATTTAAATTGTCTGTTCTCGTAGAAGCAAACATGAAGCATGGACCTAAAATATGACATTTAGTTCTAATCCCTGTAGCAAATAGGGAAGAGAAGATATATCATTTGCTACTTCTGTAATACTTTTGTAATTCTTCTGTTTAAAAGGGATAGTCTCAAATGGTCCAGCATCCTTTTAAAGTAGCATTTGATCTTTAAATTTACCTCTTCCTGAAATATTTATACCTATTTCTCAATTTCCTTGGATGCAGTTGATTTTATTCTGACAGACAAGTGCAAAAGGCTACATTCATCCCTCTCCGTACCTATACTGCTGGCTCATTCAGATCCTAATGAGCAGCCAGCTTGATGGTGAGGGGACTGAGGGGACCTGGCTGCATCGTATTTGCTGCTGCCACATGGGAACGGGGCTTTCAGGTTCTTGTGTGCCACTTTCCCTTGCTGCATGACTGCCCTGATGCTCGCACGTTCACAATGATGGGGAGGAAAGGGGCAAAAACTCCGGCTTCCTCCACTCCCAGGTGGGGGCTCCAGGGCAGAGAGCACGTGATCTTGAGACAGCTTTGTGCCACGGTACTGAGTCAATCATTACATGGCCCTGATGATACATCAAAGACAACTGTATTATTTAACAGTGACAGCAATGCTACGAGCACATCATACGGCAAAACTTTAACAGAAAAAAAACCAACCCCAAAACACAAATTGCAAACCTTTTTTCTTCCTCTTGGTGCCAAATGCTCCCCATAAGAGGAACAGCTTGATGAGCCGGCCACTGTCTTGGGTGCAAACCTCAGGTGCTTGACTGACTTCAGAAATGTCAAGACCTGAAAAGAACAGTATGTTCTTTTGCTATTTTAAAATAAACGTTTCACTGCAAAACAGTCCAATAATCCAAGGGAGAATCCTGTCCTTCCATACTGACTCTACTATAAATCACCAAACTCGAACATATATAATAGGTGGTATCACCCGTCTGAAGGGTTTGGCACTGAGATTTGGCTGAGACAGACTCATTTGCTCAACTGAACTTAAACACCTGAACAACGTAATCTCTCATGTCTGTGAAAGCAAGTAAAAAAATTCACAAGAATTGAATGTTCTTCCTGGATTTTGGACATTTGGCTTTTATCAGAATCTCAGACTGTGCACACAAAACAATGGGAAAGAGTCAGACTAAATCATCCAGGAAAAAGATAATCTGAAATTAGAACTGGGCGATGCGGGGCGGGGGGGCTGATGTCTGACCCACACAATGCCACCCCTCCACCTGTCCCGATAGCTTTTAGATGGCGCGCCCTTTCAATCCCTCTGATTGTAACTGCCAGCATGTGAAATCAGCCCTTTGTGCAGGTTGCTTTTAGCTGATTATTGTAAAGAGCCTCCACTTCAAATAAGGGGTTAAATCCTCTTTATGTTGCATGAGAATGTTTTTCTCCAAGGGGTTTGATTGGCCTGGTGCTCACACATTCACTCCATGGAGAGGGACTTGGGCAGTGATTGCAAAAATCACACCCAGCACAGCTCCGTTAAATCTACTATTGTGTCAGAACACAAAGAACAAAACTAGCTCCTGGTTGCCTTAAAACCTAGGGTAATATTTTCTTTCTTTTAATAGTGGACACATTTTTGAAAAGCAACAACATCTGATACTTTAAGTCCTTCACTAGTCCCCTAATGATGACCGACTGGAACATTAGAGCATCTTTGGCTTCCCTTCAGACCTTTTAACTACTCCAGCTGGTCACTAACTGCTCTGTAAAAAGACCTCTGTGTGACACATTTGTACACAATATGGATCCTGCAGGTTCTCTATCCCCACGGCACTAGTTAGGCAAGTGTTCCCTTCATGTATTGGCTAAGCCCTGCCTTTCAGGCATGTATATATATTTTTTCCCCTTTTTGCCAGCTTCTCTGACTTCTATTTTTAATATTCAGTTAACTTTGTAGAAAGTAATTATATTCTGCTCATTCTATACCAGCTGGTATTTACTTCATCCTCCATCAGGCATCAACAGAGCATGGGGCTGCAAGACAGAAATATTACTCTGGCAAGCATAAATATTTCATTTTTCACACCACAAATGCGTTGATGATTTATTAATTAGCCTAAAGGCCTGCTGCTTCTGCATAGATGAGTAGCAAAATAACTCAGCTACGACGACTGAGAAAGTCTATGGCTCACATCCCATTGGAAAGCTTTGACCAGCAGCATGTCTGAAGGCTAAAAAACATCTCCAACGGGCCAAGACCAAAATTACCAAGATAAATCTTGGCCATTACAACCTTTAGACTGGGCTTTGGAGAAACGCCTTGTTGAATTTCAAGCAGTAGCAGCTCAGATGCCGGACTCGTGATGGTTCTGCAGCGGGAACCTGTCTGGCTGCTGTCAAACACTTTCTCAGCAGAACTGATACTCTACAGCAGGCATAACACTCAAGCAAGCCAATAAAAGCAGGAAACTGAGCAACAGCATATTATTATTCCTTGGTGTTCACAATTTCAGATCCAGGCTGGCAATCATATCTGGCTCTTTGCTTTAACAAAAAAAAAAAAACAAAAAACCAAAAAACAACAAAAAAAATCCTGAAACTCTCCTTCAGAAGTTCAAAGGATCATTCTTATGTCTTAATATCACTTTCAGAACAGGCAGAGACAGTGTCTTTACTTAATTTTATTTAAAAATACAATAATTTATAAGTTGATTCTGGCAATCTCTTAATTCTAAATGAAAAGCAGAGAAAGGAAAGATGAATATATCAAAATAACTCTTACCAGCTTTAAAGTATGATGAAACACCATTTAAATTCTGGAAAACATGCCAATGTTCCCATTTTGATTCTGTTTGTCTTCATTTTTAATTGCATTAAAAATTATAATATAATGATTATATTATAATCACTATAAGGATTATTCTCTTTAGGCATGGGTAAAAACCTGAACTGTACTGCTGGCTTAAATCGGGCAGGGGTTCAAACCAGTGGCCAGTTATGAGTGGCATGCTTAGGAGTCAATACTGGGACTAATGTATCTCTACCAGGGACCCAAATAACTGGAAAAAGATGCATCCTCCGCAAATTTGTGCTGACACCGCACTGTAGTGCGCAGAGGATCTACCGGAGGGCAGGGCTACTGTTCAGGGAATGCGGCAGGCTGCAGGGGAGTCTCAAGGAGCTCAGCGGCAAATGCAAGCCCTGCACCCTCATCCTGGGCAGCCTGAGCAAGATGGTTGCCAGCAGGTTGGGAATCAGTTATTTCCCTCCACTGGGCACCCACACGGCCACATTGGATGTGCAGTGTCCCAAACACTGTCCCTCACTAGGGGAGAGGTATTGATACGCCCATGGAGGAGGCTGGAGGACACAACTTACAGGAGGGGCTGAGGGAGCTGGGCTTGCTCAGCCTCAAGACAAGAAGGAAAAAGAGCAACCTGCTCCGGTCTTCAACCACCTGGACAGGGGTCCAGAGAAGACACAGCCAGAACCTTCTTGGGAGTGGGCAGTAAAAGAATGAAGAAATGTTAATAAATCACAGCAAGAGAATTTAGAGCTGGGGGAAAAATACACAAACAAAACACCACGAAAATCTTAAGCACTGCAGCAGTTGTCTAAAGAGGCTGCGGAGTCTCCATCGTTGGAGGTGTGCAGTGCTTGGCTGGACGAGCCCCTCAGCAAGCTGATTGCTCTTTGAAGCTAGCCCTGCTCTGAGCAGTAGGTCGGACTGTTTAACCCTCCCAGTGGTCTCTTCTAACCTAAATTATTCAATGATTTCATGATTTGAAAAACTTAGCGGTAATTGCTATTTATATAGCCTACTTAATAATGGATGCGATTTGATGTTTGTACCATAATGTTTTGACCCTATTCCAAAGAAGATATCTGTTTTCTTTCCCTGCAAGGAAGTATCTTTTACACTCTGGAAAATGATCTGACATGACCAAAACAGCAGCAGTTCCAAATACGTTAGGGGAGCCTTTTGTCCAATTTGGGTTGAAAACACATTTTAAAGTATCAAAAGTTTCCACGGGGTTCAATTCTGCCTGGCAGTCGCAGTGCACACATACACACATCACTTTAGCTCTTGCTAAAACAAAGCCTGTGCTTTTGGCTATCTTCCCCTCTTGCCTCTTATTAAGACTCTTTAGCAGGATGTTTTGAAAAAGAAATACCGAGACTGGTCTCATTAGCAATTTCCCTTTAGTTTTGTTATTTACCTTTTGCCTGTAACCAGAGACCCCAGTGGAGACTCGGTAGGTGGTGTGGAGCAATTGCTGCCCAAGAGAGGTGGTGTATGACACGCCAGGTACATGGTGGAAGGGTTGGAAAGGGATCAGGAGAGGTACCAAAAACAACAGAGCTGGGAATACAGCCCATATCTATAGGTCTCAGTACAATGCTATCTAGTAGAAAAAAAAGCTGGCATAGGGAAAAAATAATAATAATAAAAAAAATCATTAAAAAGTCTCTTGCTGACAACAGTCTGCCTGAGGTTAAAGACAGCACAAAGTCGGTGTTAGACTTCTTCCCATGAGTTATTTTTAAGGTTACTCCTGCTCACTAGATAAACATCACGAGCTGACACGAGGGGAAAAGTAAGGTACACACCGATGACTGCTTCATGGCAGCAGGAGACAGCTGGCGGCCAGGACAGGGGGAAGCGTCAGCGCTGTAACCTCTGATGGGCAACGGTGCCCACTACCTGCCCGGGTGAGGTGCCGGCCGCCGCGGCACCGGGCATCAGCTCAGCACAACCACCGGGCAGCCAGAAAAGGGCTGGGGATTTAAACCTCGAAAAAACACCGATGACAGGATTAAGCAAACATGAAAAAAAGCCCCAACCAGACATAACCCCCTTCCTTTTGGAGGATTTCCCAAGTGGGTTACGCCTTGCAGGGAACTTGATACGTCCAGAAAATTCGAGGTTCACCAAGACTTCTCTGGACACTCAACGTTTTCTCTAAGATGTTCATAACAGACTTGGCCAGCTCTGACCATTTTGTTACCAGTGTTTCGTGTGTGCTGAAAGCAGGGTGGGCGGTTCATTACAGCGCATGCCCAACCGAGCATCAGAGGAGCCGGGGGCCTGCGCTTCAGTTTCATTCATTTGTGAGAACAGTATCTTTACATTAAGACCAGGCTTATTTCTCACTTTTATACTCCACATTTTGAGGTTAAAAAAACCCAAACAAAGAAACAACAAAGGTTTTTGCCCACTTAAACATATTTTGCTTCAGCATGGCATTAGCAGAAAGGATCTTCTAAAACGACCCGACAACTGTGTTTTAACGTAGCAAGACTTGAGTTACACCTGGACACATTTCTCTCAAAACTTTCTAGCATCTCTTGTCAAATGCTACTTTGTATCTTTATTTTATTTCACTTTACTGCACATTAATAATATTTGGGCTGTTATTATCAATATTAGTAGTCCGTGAATAAGTGTAGCTTTACTAATTTTTTTTAATTGTATTACAATGAATGTACATTTTAATATACTGTGATTGCAAATGATTTTTAGATGGACAGTTGTCCATTAGCTTCTTAAACAAGCGGAAGCACCACCTCATTAACTTACACAGGAATACACTGAAGGTTCAATTCCCAAGACAGAAATTTTGATTTTCTTTTGGTTTTTTTGTTTGGGTTTTTTTTGTTTGTTTGGTTGGTTGGTTTCAGTTTTTTTTTTTAATAATCCTGTCAGTTCTGCACACAATAAAGATACAGAATAGAAGTTATCCTAAGGAAAGAGGTAATGCAAAGATTCCTGGTTTTTATTTTTTTCCTCTCTGAAAAATTCCAGACTTCTCATTTCAAGTTGCTGCACAAAAATCTCGGAGATCTCACACATTTAAGACATCATCAGGTTTTCTGCCAATTTTATACTTATGAGCCAGAAGGAAACCGGCATAAGACATAGGTTTGTTTGTTTATTTTTAACTAAAAATGTCAATAAAATATGATAACCTATATCCGAGAGATCTGTCTCTGCTGCACACATTCAATATTTTCCTTGCTACTTCTAGGCAAATTCCTTGTCCCATGACGCATTTTCAAATGGTAGGTATCATGGGAATTATCTCATGAGCACCTTTGCTGCTCCTGTCAACACCTTGGTTGCCTTACGCCCCCAAAAAACTTAGTTTAAGTCAAGAATTCAAAGTTATTAATTGCCAGCGTGCCGACTTTTCGGTCTGCCTTGAGCATATGTCACTTATTACAATATCTAATGCATTGTAGCTGTGAAATGGAGCACCATAGCAACAAGGGCATGCAGGAGAGGGCTATTAAACCAGAGAGGTAGGTGTGACAGAAGGCCTGGGGTATGTCAATAATTCATACTTTACGGCAAGAGGAAATTGATAAAAGGCATTTAAAAAGAGGTAAATCTATTCTATTTCTATGATCACACAACACATCCTTCATGAAGATGTGAACTAACACCTCTAATAAAAGGTAAAGGACACACAATTCAGCAGCTGATCACTTCGATCTCCATTTCCTTGCTGTTTCACACAAATCAAAATGAAATACTGTCCTTGAAGGCAAGACACGATAAGTAGCTTCCCAGAAAGAGAAAGGACAACAGCCAACCTGATAGGGATGAAAATGTTCAGCACTCTTGGTCTGACTCTGCCTTGCCAGTGCAACGCCCTCATAATTGTGCAAAGGCTTGGCCTTGCAGGAGCCAGGCTGAAGGGGCTTCGAGGGCAGTAGGGATGGGAAGTACTGGGGAAAGACCAGGGACCAAACAAAACAGCAGACTCGAATTTGGTTACCTTCTATAACGACATCAGAAATCTTTCCCAACAATCAGACCATGTAGGGACAAAGCCAAATCCAACCAGCAGATATGGGTAGTGCGTACATCCAGCTCTTAAACTTCAAAGCAGCCAAAGCAGCATTACTTCCGTGCAAAGTATGATTTATACGGGACATAACTTTGATGCGCTTGCGTTTTTATTGCTGCAGTTGCCTGTTCATAATATTTCATTAACACACCAGTTGAAATAGTGCAAACGAGCTCTTCTTGCCTATTCAACCTGATCTGGAAAAGTGCCTTTTGAAAATTATGTTTTGGGCTGATTTGTTTCTCTGTTGTTAACAAAGAAACGTATTTCTTAATGGGTGTAATACAAGGTATACCATCCAGAGAGCATAAAATGGATGGAGAGTAAAGCGATGATATATGGAAATGTCTCTTTCCTGTGTACTGCACATAGGGAAACAACAGTCATGGGGCTAGGGAATAGGATGCTCCTGGCGTGGCACCCCCAGGGCAGACGAAGGGAGCGGATAGTTACTTTCCCTGTGTTGCATGTACATGTTGAAGTTATAGGAAGTGTGGCCGACGCTTTTCTACCCAGAGAGACAAAAATTTCCAAGTCCTCCTCTATCTTAAAAGCAGAGAAATCAGTCTCCAGGATACTAATGTCATCAGCACTTGGGACAAACATGCTTATTCTACTCATCAGCTTTCGTGGGAGCAAAAGGACCAAAAGTTTTGCCAACATACTGTACTCGAGCTTATTGTGGCTGAAAAGCTTGCTGTCTTGCCAAAATGATTTAATCGTGACTAGTGCTGTTGGAAATAATGGAAATATTTAGGTGGACAAATACTATGATGGTAAGAAGATGGCTTAGTTTAACAGCAAATAATGAAAAACAGTGGGTGGAAAAAAAAAAAAAGAAAATACTGAAAAGAAATGAAAAAAATCACGGTTAAGTGCCAGGAGAATTTTGTAGACAAAATATAGTGATAAAAGCTCCTCTTATGGACACCAGATTCATAGCTCTTCATTAGAGCATTAAAAGGAAAGCTGATGCAAGGAAAAAAATAAGAAAATTAAGCAAGGACTGATTTAATTAAGAACTTGGGAAATTAAATGCCTTGGTTAAAATACATTTCCATTCTTCTTTTGAGCAATGCAGTTATCCAGCAAAATCCAAGAGTTTTTCTGAGGTGATGTTGCCAGTGGCAGCCTTTAGAAGATTTTGAAAATTACTTTAAGACAGACAGGGAAAGGAAAAGTCAACCTAAAATTAGATTATTTGCTCAAGTGTATCTAATAGATTATGGCATGAAAACCTACGTATGTTCATCTTTCAATGCACCACAAACCAAAACATGCAGGACTTGCAACATAAAACTAAGAAGGTAAACAACTGGTGTAAAACAAAAGCATCTTCCTCAAATGTATCACTCAGGAACTCTGACAGCTCCCTTTTGCTTTGATATTTGTTCTGCTTTAAAATCTTTGGTGCATCCTCTGAATAATTTTACCAGTGGTAAAACCCGAGACTTTTGTAATAAGCTACTATTAAAAAAAAATGAATAAATTATTCTAATCTCCTGCTCTAATGTAGAATAAAAATCTTTGAGGTCTTTATTACAATCCACATGGTCAAACAGCTCAGATCTCTTTAATCTCAGCACTGTCTCCTAGCTGACACTGGAGCAGCACAACTACGACTGTGCTAAGAAAAGCACCAAAACCCACCCTGAAATGCAATTGGATGGGATAAATAACACTTTATCCACAGCTTAGGTGCAATATCTGGCAAGAACAACTTTCACCCTCCAAAATTAATACTGCTGCATGGAGATACCTCAAAGTCAAGAATGCTTTGTGCCCTCACGTGGGAGTTAAATACATAGAGATATATTTCCAAGTGCCACAAAGGCTTCTAGAAAGCAGCTCTTGAGGTGTTCTATTATTTCAAGTTACTAAAGATTTTAAGCAGTTTTTCAATGTTGAGAAATAGTCAACGTCTGTACGAGACAAAGCCACGTACCTTTTGCAAAATGCTGACCTGACAGGGGCTTTGCACAGGTTCCCTGAGATTATTGCCAAGACACAGCTCACCTACTACACAGGAGATTCAAGGATACACACAATTGCAAATCCTCATGCAACTACTGAACACACTTCCTTGCTATACATGCAGAAAAAGGAAAAAAGCAAAGGTTTTTGATGGTACAGGAACCACACAACGATGCTACATCAATACTTTTGTCTTAGATTGACTTTAGTGACTGAACATGCCCGTGTTTCCTGGCTCTCAAAGACCAGGAATTTCCTTAGCGTGTTTTAGAAATAGGACATTGCAGAAAGAAAGGCAGCAGTTTACAAAACCCTGATGATGTTTAATGCAGCGCTCTATTTTCTGCAGCTGAATGCTGCGAAATATTCAGTGTGGGGAAAAGGGGAAAGGCTTTAGGGAAAGAAGGCAGAGAAATCTTTTTGGTACATGTGGAGCCAGCAAAAAACTCCATCTTTAACTGAGTTTAAAAATGAATTGACCCAAGGGACACAAGTCCAGAAGAAAGTAGTTTTGTTAGTCGTGCTTGTTCTGTAGTTCCCTTTGGGACCAAAGGAGACCTGTTCTTCTGCAATTACACATAGTCTCAACTAGCATGAAGGTGAATGGATAGGGCATTAGCCTGCAGCACCACTAAGCCTGGCTAAGCACATCGAAGGACACGGCTTTAACATAGAAAGGCTTTGAAGGCTTGCTTTTAAAGTTTTGCAGGAAGTTACATTTAGATAAATGTTCCTTTTACATTTGCCGAGTTTGAGCAGTGAACACCTCTCCTCCCTTGATCCTGTGCCCTATTCCCCTTTCCAGCAGCCATAAAGACTGTCTGGAAGTGTATCCGTAAAAGATTTCTTCAAAATTGGCCAAATGCATTTTCACAGAAAGCTCCCACCAGCTTTTTGCATAATCCTACCGTGTCACCCTGATGCAATCTGAAAGATACGATCGCAAAATCCCTAAGTGGAAGAGACTGATACTGAGAATACTGAGATTGCTACAAGTAGTGCTGCACTATGACAGTTAACAAGTTCATGACTCGCTCTCCGGGAAAGATGGGCACAAGGCAGCTTTAGTGGGCTGCATATGAAAGCCATGCAATGGCAAATACACTTTCCCTTTTCCTAACACAATGGCATAGAAGTTGTATCGACGTGGGTTTTGAAAAAGCATACAGTGGCAGACGTTCCTTAGAGGAGTAATCCATGTTTAATTCCTAGCTTTTAGCTGTTTTAAAAGCTGCAGAAAACTACATTGAAAGACTTGCCTTAAGAATCAAGAGCGCTTATTATATTGTGTTCTGACAGAATGGAAATCTAGACTACAATTGTCTCCCTCCTTGTACTTTTTGCCTCAAAATAAATGTATTTTCTTCTATTTTTCCTCCTGTATGCATTTATTCTATTTTTTTTCCCCATAGTATTTCACATTCAGTAAGCCTGCTAACTTACTAGCTATTATTTGTTGTCCCTTTTTATTCATTACTCACGGACAAGTCTACATTTAGATTATACATTTTGGAAGAAATGGCAGTAAAAGCACATTTGATATGTTTACATCCAAATATAAATAAGCACCAATAACTGGTCCTGAATTTCCCAAGCCCTACAACAAGAAAATAAAATGCTGCGTTGTGTCACCGGCTTAGGTCTATAGTGTGAAGTAGACTGAGCCATGTCTGAACCCGTACACAGGGGTAGTAGGTTGAAAAAAACCTAGGGTGTTAATGAGCTTCACTTCATCCCACAGTACCGCCCTGCCTTTGCAGAAGCCAACAATTCCTTAGCAACCTCACCATTTCCTACAAAGCCAAACATCACCAGTTTCACCATGAACATAACCCTTCCCTGTCACAGACAGTCAGAGAGTTCTTGGGAGAGCTAAAATGCTCCGTCCATGAGGGAGAGCTGCAGACACATTTGGCTCAGACCTTCAGCTACTGAATGACTCTGCAAACAGCGCAAAGTCTCTTAGCCAGCAAGCCAAGAGAAATTACTGGCTAAAAAGCCGCTCTGGAAAATGAGAATCCCAATCTCCTGGTTGCTTCTGATTCTTAGTAACCTTTGATCTCAAACTACGTTCGTGCCATGTACTGAATATGAATAGAGCGTAAATTTCCAGAAGCAGGTATAGCAATAAGCCAAATTCTGCCTGATCAGTTTTGTGTTATCCACAGCATTATTGAAACTGTTTCCTTGTTAATTATTCAAATGCTGGTGCCGGGGAAGACCGATTTCTCCAAGTTATGTCTTTCACAGAAGCAAATGCTCATTTTTCCAATAGTTCTTTATCAACATCTTTCCCACCCCACCCCACTGGAAAATCCTACAGGAGAGAGTTTAAAAACTTAAACCCTAAATTTTTCACTGAATGTAACAGAATCACTGATGCTTTTTTCTGTGTCTTTTTTTTTTTTTTTTTATTTTTTTACCTTTGGCAATCTCACTTTTATGAGGGACAACTGAAACATGGTAACTTTCCAAAAGCTGAAAAACTTTCTTCGTCCGAGTTTCATTTTGCTACAGAAATGGAGAAGGGTTAGAAAAGCTGCAAAGTAGCAACAGAAGAGGAGAAAGGGTAAGTGGATAAAAATAACCAATGAGGAAGAATAGATAGCACTTACCGCACACAATGTCAAAATAGAAAATGTATGTGTTTCTGCCTATGACTTCCCAGGGTCTGCTGGGAGAAAAGCATTAAATATTGTTGCACTTCAAAACAGAATTTATTTTAAATATCACGTTGAGAAAGCCACAAAAAAAACCTGGGAGAAAACACCCAGAGAATAAACATGGGGAAGAGAAGCGTTATCGCTTCTTGAACGAGCTTGGGCAGGGTCTGTTATTTCCAGCTGCTGAGGTGAAGGTGGCTGGCTTGTCTTCTCTTCCAAAGAAAGGGCGGGCGATGAGCATGGCTCTGCCGGTCTGTAAACTCATATGCAACACTATCGTGCGCACAGCTTCAGGTGTCACCTGGCAAATAATTTAAATATTTGTCCCACGGCCCCTTCGGCTTGCCGGCAGGGGCTGGGAGAACATAGGTTTGGCAGAGGGGGCCTGGCAGCCCCCAGGCAGAGACAAGGCGAGGCAGAGCCAGCCACAAAGGCGGGGATGCCACTGTGCCACCAGCAACACTACATAGCCCACAGGTATCGGGTTAAAAAAGCAGGGGAGGAAGAATAGAATCCCTGAGGATGCCCAGAGGGAAAAGACACAGACCAACAAACAACCTGCACAGCCAAGTTTATGAAAGCAGCTTCTTTTGAGGTTTGGCTTTTGCTGTTGTGCAGAGAGCTGGCAAAGTGGGTATGAGAGCACAGATGATACCGAATTATCTGAGCTCTTGCCTGTGTCACGCATGGGCTCCAAGGGCTCTGCCGACGGCTGGCTGGAGACACAGCTCATTGACATTGAGCCTGCAGCACCGAGAGGTGAGAAAATCCTATTTTTAACACCCTTCAGGGTGCCCTGTTCTCCCTATGCCCCAGATCTTGCCGATCCAGGAGAAACGATTTAAACCCATGAATTCAAACGAGAAACAAACAACATTTTCTAGCCTTAGCAGAAGCGTGATGAAACCATCTTTTCACTGCAGTCGGTCCTGCACAGGTCTATTAACTTTATTGACGAGAAGACCCAGCTGTTTAAAATAACAGCACAACAGCTTTTCTGTCTGTTCTGCTCCAACAGCAGTGTGAATCCCCCTCCATGCCTCCCCTTGCAAGTGCTGGCTATGAGACCCTCGCAGGGTAATGAGCTGTAGCTTGGGAATTTGGAAATGCTATTCTACTCTTTGGAGGGGGGGGAGGGGGGAAAAGGAGGATATCATAAGGAGAGAGAAATGTAATGGTAGGTTGACATAGGGGAGTAGACCATTTTCACAAAGTTTATCTGCAGGAGATTATAATTTTCAAATGTAAAAGCCAGTGAGTGAGAAAAGGAATCAAATAGGAATATACTGATGAACGTATTCCCTAATCTTTTCTCAAGAGAGGGAAAGAAAGTATGTAAGAACCGGTTGAA
Source organism: Rynchops niger (assembly GCA_013400035.1). NCBI lineage: Eukaryota > Metazoa > Chordata > Aves > Charadriiformes > Laridae > Rynchops > Rynchops niger. The sequence continues at coordinate 509,083 of VXBH01008014.1, forward strand.
TAATTTGTAATGAATAATGTAGCTGACAAATTCTACCTTTGCTCTGTTTGCATGTATTGTCAGCGAACACTGGGTTTCTCAACTCTTTGTTCGTTATTCAGAAAACCTTTGCCAAACAACTCACGTGCATAACCAGTTCTCAAATACTAAATATGCTCTCAATATGACTACATACATACTATTTAGGAAAAATACTTGGGCAACGCAGGTACGTTTCACAGTGCGCACAAGTTGCTCAAAGCAAAGCTCACATAGTAAATTACCACGATTTGTCCCAAGTTGTCATTCAGTGAGTAAGCTGGCTGAGACCTGCCTGCAAACGAAGGGCAAACAAAGAGGTAGAGCTTGGGGGGAGCCTGGGACCAGCCAGCCAGGCCCTGAGCTCTCAGGCCCCGAGCCACTGCTCACAAATGCAGGGAGACTTCTCACAGCTTTGCAGTTAAGCTTGCAGTTAAAAAAAAAAAAAAAAAAAAAAGTACTGGCTTGAACTCAACATACCCAAAGCTCTGCAGGGCTTTTCTCTAAGAATACAAGATAAAGTGCCTCCTGTAGCCACCACTCTGCTATTTTTCATGCTTTGCTCCCCTTTTCTGACCTTCAGTGAGTGAATTAGAGTTATTTCTCTCTCCACTATTGCATTTCGAGTCCAAGCACATTACAGAGCTAACACATTTACAGATGCTTCCTGAGCTGGAACCTCTTCCTTCTTATATTGACTCCAGTTAGTCTCCAAGTAAGTCGCAGCCCACAACACATTAGCGTTCAGACCCTAATGCACTGGGCAATCGCCCCCATTCCTACAGCCAAGGAAGATGGGACACAGGGGTTCGGGGCAAGGGGAGCTATTTTGAGGACGCAGAGATGTGTACTGAGAAGAGATATGGCCCAAGGAGGCTGGATTTCCTACACAGGTAATCCTGCCACTTTCTCCAAGAAGCTGTGTTCTGGTCTCCAACCACCAAATTTCAATCACTTTGTTCAGTCATTGGGACCAAATCTACAGTTTACCATTGTTTTGTATCACCTCTGAAACATGACCTAGGGCTCTGTTTGTGCCAAGGTTTAGGAGAGATGAACAAAAGGACAGTAAAAACAATTTTGGAAGTAAACGCTCATTTTCAGATTTTTTGTTTTCCAGTGTCCACTGTTAATTCTGAAGAGAGGACAGACTGAGCCTGTAAGAGCAGCATATTAATTATTCTCTTTTGCTTTTGCTAGGGAGAATGGTTAGAGGGAAAACAGACCTGCCATCTCTCTCCATCAGCAGATTTAGCACATGCTGGAATAGATGAGAGCACCATAATCTCTGATCCTGTTAGAAAGAAAGAATGTTTCTCTGCTTAGAGGAGAAAAGACAAATCTCCCTGGATGTGGCTCTTTTAAGAGACATCACAGGCTTCAGAGATAAATCTACCATGCCGAATAGCAGCATCATGTTGTCAGAGCCCCAGTGATGGGGAAGGTCAAGAACAGCTAATAAGGGTATAGCGTCCCCCCTTTCTATTGCTAACATAAAGGAATACAAACCCTTGATCTTATTGCTGACCTCATCAAGCGAGAACTCAAAGGATAGCACAAAGGTACCACTGACTGACCCCTTGGGAGGATTACAAGAATGCTGCCAGATCGTGCAGGGATGAAACGAGGAAAGCCAAGGCCGCCTTGGAATTAAACCTGGCAAGGGATGTCAAGCTCAACAGGAAGGGCTTCTACAAATATATTGGAGGCAAAAGGAAGACCAGAGAAGTTGTGGGCCCACTGTTGAATGAGAGGAGCCATGGTGATGGAGGATGTGGAGAAGGCGGAGTTACTCAATGCCTTCTTTGCGTTGGTCTTTACTGCTCGGCCCAGGCCTCAGGAGTCCCAGGCTTTGGAGAAAGTGATGGGGAAAGAGGAAGACTTCTCCCGGGTTGAGGAGGATTAAGTGAGGGAACAATTAGGCCAATTAGATATTCACAAGTCCATGGGCCCCGATGGGATGCACCCAAGAGTGCTGAGGGAGCTGGCGGAAGTCATTGCTGGGCCGCTCTCCATCATCTTTGAAAGGTCCTGGAGAACAGGCGAGGTGCCTGAGGACTGGAGGAAAGCCAATGTCACTCCAGTATTCAAAAAAGGCAAGAAGGAGGAGCCAGGGAACTACAGGCTGGTCAGCCTCACCTCCATCCCTGGAGAGATGATGGAACAGCTTGTTCTGGGCATCATCTCAAGGCATATGGAGGAAAAGAAAGCTATCAGAAGTACTCAACATGGATTACCTGCTCTAAGGTGACCCTGCTCTGGCAGGGGGGGTTGGACTAGACAATCTCCAGAGGTCCCTTCCAACCCTATGATTCTATGAACAGTAGAGGAGTTCATTCTGTTCCCAATCCAAGTCTGCACCAAGCTTTGAGGATGTAGAATAAACTAATTTTGTGCTTGATTTGCTAGAGAAAAATCATCAAGTTGGGTGACTTAATTCAGTTTGCAAAAAAAGATGCTTTTGTATTTAGAAGACAAAGCTTTGTTGCATGAGTAGATGCCAACACCAAACTGTTTTAGTAAAGCTGCTGGGATGCATGGGAAAATTGTCTCAAATGCATGTTTCATTCAGACTGTGATTTATTGCTGTTAGTGTTCATTTCTTCAGCAACTCAAAATACACTTAAGTAGAAATAATGTTTAAGAAGAATTTTTTCCACTCTTTACTACAGCAGGTTTCCACAAGACGTGGGCATTACCCTAAGTCAATTATTTTTTACTTCTTTCTCTTGTCTTTGGCTATGCTGTCCACCTCTTGTCAGTCAATGAGAGCTGTTACACAGCTGACAGGAGATTTCCCAGTTGAAAAATATGCTGAGCACCAACCAAAACTTGCTGTTATTTCATTAAGCAGCCACTGTGCCTCTCTGCAGTATAAATGACAGACCAAGGCATGATGCCTCTGAGAGGCCCATAGTTGCCTTGGCCTTGAACTTTGTTTGCCAGCTCTTAAAGGATCTTGCCCTAAGTACCAACTGTTATTCAAGAAGCCTTTGGAAATTAACTCTGTTCTTTTCTGGGTTGTAGAACAGCATTCCCATTTTTTTTGTGTGGAATGGTAGTACCTTGCTTGTTTAATACAATAAGAAAACACAAGTCATCATCAGCCAGCCGCTCTCCTGTAAACTCTAAGATTTGAAGCATGAAGCAGAAAGTGGTGACTCATCCAAGGTACACACAGAGGAACAGTAAAGTTAGATAGGCATTTGATACAAGTTAGGCTCTCAAAACCCACTCCAGAGAAATTAAATACCTTGGAGCTCTTTGCTTTTGAAATTTTTCCTGGGGGATATAACCTGCCAAACAATTTGTGGAGCAGAGCCACCACTATATGCCTTCATCATTCAGAAATTATTTCAATTAAGTACATGCAACTTTCTCCTGAAAGTTCCAGGTGGCCAAACATACCAAAGCTGGATACGAAAGAGGACTGTTACTCATTGTTAAACTCTGCTTTTCTACCTATTCACCCCCACTGCTTCAGCCCTTCACATGTAAATGCCACCTGTGCCCTGCTGATTGAAATGAATACTTTATGCCCATACATTCCTTCCAGCTTTATGACTGATCTGTAGATTTTACTGAACTAAACCACTTGCTCATCTCATGGGTTTTGTCTACACTTACACGAATTGCAGTCACATTTCCCAGTCTCCATTTGTCCGAATTTGGCTCAGACAGAACCACCTCTCTGTACAAGCTTAAAAAGGTGGAGTTCCTTTGCCCTAAGGTTACAATTTTGTCAAAGTTCACATTCTTCACATAACTTTCTAAGGCTATAAAACATTCAAGAGACTGAGAACTCCAGACTACATTTGTTTCAGGAGAACAGCTCACAGAAAAGTTACAAAGGTTGCTTTTAGGCATCTAGTCTATATTCAAAACTTGATTTACCCCTGAACGGTCTTTTGTAAGTCATTTAGGTTTCTCATTTAAAATAGAGCAGCTCCAAATTCTTCTGTTATCTAAGCACATCAGAAATGAAAATTAGATTGTTTTTTGCATTTCTTTTATCATAGTAGCTTGACTCCATGACACACACAAAAGCTTGGTCTCTGCTTTCTTCTAGCCAGCAGCATTTAATCCTCTTAATGGGTGACTCACCCGTCTTACTTCGGCTGGTCAGATAGGAAATCATCTGTGCAGCCAAAGAATTACAAGTACGGAACAACACGGCATGAAATTACCTCAAGGATTTCCATATTGTTCTTGCTGTCTACAAGAATTTCCCACCTAATAAGCACAGGGGATTCAGATTACGTATTTACAAATCCTACTTTCATTGATTTTTTTTTTACTCTTTTCCTTTCCTTATTAAACAAGACAGATACCTAATTTAAAGTCACTAGTTAACAGCTAAAAGCAACTTTTGTAGGTTTTGTAGCAAGTAGGAGTGACAAAAACACCTCTTCTATCACTTCCTGTAGGTCAATAAAATATAACATGATGAACCATCTGCTGTTTGTATAATGGGTAAAGGCTGGAATAACACATCAGAACTAATCTAGTCTTTTCAGAGTTGTCTTCATGAGTTTTAAATGTAACCCTCCCACTGGCTAAGTGGAAGAGCTTCTGACTTTGCTGTGGCATAGCTGAAGGCACTCACTGCATTCAGAATCTTCTCTGCTTCCATTCTCACTACAACCAGCTCGCCAGGCAGCGAAAATATAAATTAAATTACCAAAAGCACCTTTATATATTTCTCATAAGTCCCCAGAAGAGGCTAGTTATTTAACAACACAGCCAATGAGGTAAAAAGAGTGAAGATCTAGTATTAAGGGTTAAATCTTGCATTTGGCATGTTCACATCTGTGAGAAGAATCTCTGAGAATAACAAGTCAGGGTACTCATATGCTACACAGAACCAGACGGGAGGTAGATGGTGGGCTGCTGTGAGCAACAGGCAGGGGCTGAAGGTCCCCCATGCTGAATTGTAGGAAGCTGCATGGCCTTGGCAGGGGTAAATGTCGCAAGGTGCGTGTTGTGGAGTGGGTAAGGGACATCCCAGCATCCTATTTGGCTCCAGGAATGCTGAGAAGCAATGTAGGAGGGTCAGCCAGGCACAGGAGATAATACAGAGGCTAACACCCATCCCAGACATGCACTTAACCTAGGAAATCTAGAAACAGGCCAGCACCTTGCTGTGAGAACAACTGCTTTTCCAGAGCCTGTCCTGGCCCAACTCAGGGAAAACTCCCACGAGCTGCTATCTATGATTTTTCCCTGCCTCTCCTCATGTCACCAGGCTCTGCAGAGAATACAAGGTCTACAGAGAAGACTGATGGGATATTTCCATGATGCTTTGTCACACGGATCTGTGCCTTACAGCTGGTGCAAAAAGCAGAAACAAAGAAGATCAAACTCCTACTGTTTTTATCTTCTGAAGAATAAGGGAGGAGGTTTAAAAATAAAAAACTGCAACGTAAAAAGATGTATTTAGTTGTCCTAGCTTACTCAGCAGTTAAAATTATGTTTAATTAAGACAACAATGATCTTCTTGAAATAGTATTAACTTTAAACCAACCAAATCCGTGAAATATCTTCAGCTTAATTCCTAAATACTATTAAATAATTGCTGTATTTCTTCTGATATCAATTTAAGCAGAAAATTTAATCTCTTGAGGCATGTCGGACACAGGCTCAAACATTAGCATCAATATCTCCTTGTTATTTCCACAATTATCTTTCTCAATACTAATCTCTAAATACAGTTTAGATGTGGCACTTTCCCTAAGTCTTAGCTTGCTTTGAGTTTCTCACTTCAGCGGAAATTCAAAGAAAACCAGGAGCATTAATCCAACAGGACAAACAAAAATAACACAATTTCTCCCATCAACAACTGGCAAATTAACTAACCAACTATGCTGAAAAGAAAGGGAAATTCCCTGCATATGTAAATGCTGTAAGTCACAAGGTTTTTGGTTTTTTGCTTTATTTCATCCCATGTCCAGCAGTGGCACACTTTAGCTGGAGGCAACCTGCTAAACATTCAGTTAAATTGTGGTTTGCTGAACGGAGAGAGACTCAAGACCGTTCTCTTTCAGAGACATTTCTCACGGTAACTCTTTATTTACTTCCTCATATTGGTATATAAACCCAAAGTAAAAATATTTTAAATATTCTACATGCTTGCATTTTTGAACATACAACAGAGGGACTACTAAATTTCTCAGCGTTTCCATTGAAGTTGCTGTCTGAGATCTTTAGGCCTGCTTGGAATGGAAACTGAGAAGAATTTTTAGATGTTTCAGAACTTTATGAACTGTCAAAAATGTTAAGCGATTAATGTAGTTTCTTCTATCTCTTTATCTCTCAGAACTCAAGTCTCCCAGAAAATAGAGATTAATGCATGGATTTAAGAACAGGAAGGTTTGTACAATAAATTGTGTCCCAGATTGATAAATAGCAAATCATTCAAAACCCATCTGAATGGTCTTCAAAACACTAATGCCAGTAGAACACAGCTCAGTTTTGGAATCAAATTTGCTTAAGCTCAGATGGGTGATCTCATGCTCGTGTGAATGAGTGAAATCGTGGTAGTGAGACACCTTTCTAAGGCAGAGTCCTAAAGGAGCTGTGAAGTCTTTTACAGAGCTAAATGTAAAGTGCCACACACATCCAGCGGCAGTCTCATTTCAGGGAAGAAGACATTTCCACACTAACGTAAGATTGTGGCCATCACAAAAAGCAGACCTGATCTATCAAGAAGAATCAAGGCAATGATACAAATCAAAAGCACTGGCAATCTGGTGTCACTATTATCACCGTTCTACAGTGAGGTGGCTGCTGTCACCAGAACCGACATGATCCTTGGGCTTAGAGGATGCTCTGAACATAACTGCAACTGAAGGCTATTTTCTGTATGCCAAGGGAAGGATGTCATCTTCATTTTTTCTTTTCCCCCCATCTATCACTTTAATGTTAGACCCTGTCATTAAGCTATTTAATTCATCCAGCTAAGGGACATTGATTTTGTGTCTCACACTGACCTCCACATTTTCGAATAAAGTGCATCTTGATATAATCTGTGCCCATCTGCAATTACGTCTTCCCACTCCATTGCATTTCAGGGCATCCCTCTCTCTTGTGTGGGACTGGCATGCATTTCTCCCCAGCCCACTGTGCCCTATGGCATCACCCCACCCTTCCATCCCAGGTGGCTGCGTGGTGTCAGGAGGGCTCTGCCCTCAGAGCAGGGAGATGTTTTTCAGAGAGCACAGCAACAACAGCTACTGCTTCTTCTGTGCAGGGATTTCTGTGGATGGAGAGCAAACTGCCACTGGTCCCTTCTCAGCTGCTGAGATTCAGTTTCTGTGCAGCATTCTTGCTTTGCAAAAAAGGATGGGTTTTTTTCCTAGGCAGTTGGAAGGCTAGTCCATCTCTGGAGCCTTCTTTCAGCTGAATCCAGGCTCTCCCATCGTTTTGACTGGCCTGAGGAGAGAACCAGTATTTAAGCTGACAAAATGTTGTCTGTCAGACACCTAGAGGGAGCCATATCACTGTTGACAGGGTGTCATGTCATACTCTAGAAATAACAAAAAATGACTTTGAATAATTAACTCATAAACCAATTTTTTGCGAGGAAAGATGTCTTCCTTTTCAGGACTTTCATCCTGTTATAGAATCATAGAATTGCTGAGCTTGGAAGGGACCTTTAAGATCATCAAGTCCAACCATTAACCTACCCTGACAAAAGCCACTTCTAAACCTTGTCCCTAAGTACCCCATCTACCCTTTTTTTAAACACCTCCAGGGATGGTGAATCCACCACCTCCCTGGGCAGCCTATTCCAATGTTTAATAACCCTCTCAGTGAAAAAATGTTTCCTAATATCCAATCTAAACCTCCCTTGACATAACTTGAACCCATTTCCTCTCATCCTATCACCTGACACCAAGGAGAAAAGGTCAGCCCCCATCTCTCTACAACCTCCTTTCAGGTAGTTGTAGAGTTCAGTGTAGTTGTTGAATGAAACATGGGTGGGGGCCCCTCCCCATTCCCCAGAAGACCAACCTTCTTGACTGGAAATGACTTCCCAGTCTAGACAGTTGTACTGCTGCACTCCAAACGGAAGGGTTAGGAGGCAGGATCCTAGGACGTCCACCCGCTTGTGCTCTGCACTGAAGCTGTGCTGCCGTCCATTATTCCTGTGGCTAAAAACATTTGATTATTCTTCAAGGGTGTGATATGTTGTCCACAAATAATCGCTTTTCCTAGAAGTACGTGGAAAGAGCGGTTCAAAGAACACCAGAACACAGTTGTATACTAAGATTTAGAATACTCAAATCCCAACAGCAGCTTAGCTGAGGACCCACGCTAATATTAGAAGCTTCTTCCCAGCTCACAGTCTGGTCTTTAGATAGGCTTTCTGAATATTTAGTAGTGATGGATATATATATATATCCTATTAATGGAGATATGTGACTATCAATCAGGAGCAATGTGTAATCCAAAGATTTCCATCACTGAAGTGAAATGTCAAGGAGATGAATATCTCGGGACACCCCAGACCCAACACACGTATCAGCCTCAGAAGAGTCTGAAGTTTGCTATAGCTCAGGCAATCATCCACATACCTGGAAGCATGCGCACCTACCTCTTCTGCAAAAATTGCGCCGAGAGCATATGCAGAACATATCACCTTCACCCAGACAGTGCAGGAACTAAACGTATTTCATTCAAAGTTGCAAGAAACAGGGAAGACCATCATCACATGGTATTTCTTTCCAAATATTACTCTTTAGTGTAAACTCCTTGTTTTACCAGGTTTTTTTTGCAGAATCATGTTCTGCTTTCACCTTTCTCACCAATGGTGTTTTACCCCAGTTGGCTGAAATACTCCTTCACTGTATATTTCATTTGCATTTTAGACTAAGTTAGCTTTTTCCCCCCCCTTGCTGAGTTGAAACATTGATCATGTATATCTATGCCTAAGCCACACAACTCAGGATTAATCATTTCACTCTGCTAAACGTCATTGCTGCTAATTTCTTCAACATTTTTTTTACTTAAGGGCTAAGTAAACAGTAATTACCAAGGATAGTTTTATCCTATACATAAAGGGCACCTTTCTTTTTGAACACAGGGGATGATCTTATACCAAAGTATTCCAACTTAATTGAAGCAAACATACCAATTAACATACATTTTATTTCTGACTTCAATCATTATTTTCCATTCTCCACTACTCATTTCTTATTTTTACGGCCTCACAAAGAAAAATCATCCAACACGCTTTTCTAAAAAACCCAAACCCTCACAAAACAGCAAGAAGCCACCTGAAACTCTCCCTTAGCAAAGTTTGTGCTTTACAGAATTGGCAGGTGCACGCAAGGAATGTGACACAAACTGCAGTTTGTGTAACATGGCAGAGACTGAGGCTTAATGGCCAACTGCTGCCTCCATCACCAGCATCGCTGCTGTTTCTTCTCACACTCGCAGGCAACTTTGACAGTTGTGTGCAGTGCCCTGACCTCCTCCGCGGTTTGCATTTTGCACACCGATGATGTTTGTGGAGTTGAAGCAAAGTAACAAGCAGTAGAGGCAGAGCTTCTGGTCAGGGTACAACAACCACTGCTTTCCAGTCAGTTGCTGCAGGCTTAGTCCTAGCCTTTGGCTCATGGGCACTTTTCTGAGAAACCTGAGCAGCAAAGTAAACCTGATGCTGCTGGCTCTGGCCCTAGTGCCGAGCAACGGCAGGGAATAGCAATGAGAGCAACAACCTGCGTTGAAAGAGAGGGCAGAAAGGGGTTGATCTGAAAACGTGATGGCTGAGTGACACGGCAGTGACTGTGCTGGTGCTCAGGCCTGCGGGGAATTGTACCATACTCCTCCATGGCTGTCTAACACAGTCAAAGCAAAATAAATTGAAGAGGAGTTCTCTTTGTAGCAAGATCTGCAGGGCCACATGTCAAATGATACACAAATTTTCCCAGAAAGGACTTGGATGGGGACAGCCAGCAGGAACTTTTGCGAGGCCAGGTTTCTGATGGAGGGGATGCACCTTCCCAGCCAGCTCCTCTGAGAAGCCACTTAGTGGCCACTGCTTTTCTCTGCCTGGACTATTGACATTCACTGAATTTTTCTGCTAACGAGTACTTATAACGTGCCCTATGAAACTCTGGAATTTTATTTTCCAGATAATCCAGAAATATGATTTTCTTAAGCAAACAGGCAGGATTGCATTTGCCTGTATGTAAATGTAAATTATTTCTAGGTAAGTTTTGTTTAAAAACCTTCTGCTTTCTTGGTGTTATGACGTCTTCTGTCTCACAGCGTCTTAAAGAAAAAAAAACTTAAGCATTTTCACCATTTCCCTTGAGCTGCTCAACCCTAAGCCAGACTGTAAAACTCTCTGCTACGAAAAAGCAAATATTGCAGTACAGAGGAGTCAATGAGTTTCCTCACACGCATGCGAGCAGAGCGCTCTTGCGTAGAACAGGCGCTTTGGAGGCATACTGCTGCCCCAGTTCCAGGAGCAGGCTAAAGCGTTTACAAGGGCTTCAGCATGAGTTGGCAAACTAACCCTGGGAAACGCTACGCACTATCAGAACATTATCTCACGGCTTCAGTGGAAACAGAGGACACTCAAGACTTCCTCAGGGCCACCTATCCAGTCAAAGATCAAATTCACTATTTTTTATATGTGCTTTGAAGAAGAAATACAAAACTATTTCAGAAGACTAGTTTGTTCATAGAAAAAAATCCTCACATGCATTTGCCTGAATCAATTTGCGAGTCAACAACAACTGGTCAAGCAATTTCAATAGAACAAAGCAGCAAGAAAACAGAAAAAAAACCAAACCAAAACAAAAAAAGGCAACAGCTTGGAAACAGAGACTTTCCTTTTCTCATGTGGAAATAAGAGTTGTGCTTTGAAGTTCATACAACTTTAATTCTGAATGCAATCTCCTGCTCCCCACAGAAAGTAAAATACTTCAGGATTAAAATAAATTTGCTAGTTATTCATAGTGGTCTTCTGTTTTTCTTTCTCTCCCCCCACCCCAACAAAAATAAAACAGAAATTTCATTCCCATTTGACCCAATTATTTTTCTTTTCTGAGTCACTACCTGTATGACAAACTGCCAGAAACCACCTGAGCCTACCACCCTCAAATGATTATTTACATCCACATATTCCATAGGCCAAAAGGGAAAAATACCTTTCCTGTTTCAGTCCAGGAAACATAAGCTTCCTTGCAACAGAGCACAAGCCCCCAACCAGCAGACTCAAGAAGCTGGCAGCTGAGATGGTTATATGCCTCCTGCCCTCCCAGTTTTTTCCTTATTAGGGTTGATTGGGGTTTTTGCAGCTGAACCTAATTAAGGGGTGGTGCAGCCCAGCAACGCCCAGGTCTAAGGGCAGTTTCTGTCCTCCCTGTCTCCCATTCCCTTGTGGCTGTTGTCACGCTGGTGAATGGTGTACCGGGAGATTTGGTGCACTCCCACATTTGATGCCAGGTTACGAGCATTGCTTTTTCGGAGCAAGGCAAGCTGTGCTATGCTTTATGCTCCTTTTGAGTCTAACCTGTCGTCCTTCTTTTACACATAGATACGGCAAGTCTCCTGAAAATGAGACAGAAGCTCATAAAAATAGATCACTTGTAGCACTCTTACTGCAACATGAAATTATACTCATGCCTTGGTTTGTGATTTCAAAAGCAATGCAATTACTTTCCCGTGGGAAGTACGAAACCCTGAGACAACTGGGTCTCTTTAAACATTAATGTCTCTTTTGTGTACTTCTTTTTTTTTTTCTTTTCCCATAATTAGTAATTATTTTAACATGTGGCTCTGTTCAGCCTGACACTCCTGTAAAGTTGATGAGTCTATGTTGAAATCACCAAAATAAAAGTAACAAGAAATAAAAATCAAGAAACCTCATATTACTTGACTTCCCCACCTACAGTGCTGTGTGCCTCTGAATCCATTGATATGTTGCTTGTTTCTATTTAACATGCAACTTCTACATTTTAGATAACACAAATAACACATATGAAGAGCGGAAAATGCCTCAGTATTAAAAACACAATGGGAACAATTTTAAAGCTGATAATTTCCATAAGACATTTAGATACATTTCAAATCTAAATGAACTGCTGATGAGAGCGCTATTTTTTTTGTTATGTGACAGCAGAATCCTGAAATCCTTGTTCAACCATGACTCTCACTGAAATTTAGGAAAGATTTGTCTGAGTCAGGACAACAGGATTCAGACCCAGGGATTTTTCTGCAAGGCCCTAGGGCCAAATTTGTACTTGATTTAAATCAGGCCAGCAGAACTGAAGTCAATAAAATACCACTGATTTATACCAGCTCTTATTTATTGCTATAGCACCCATGCTTACTTCTGTGCCCCCGTTGTAATCATTCTCCACCATTTGTTAGGTGCATATATAAAAGCTGTCACAAAGCACCAGCTAACTGACTGCTCTTTGCAATACTCCAAACATCAGATTTCCTTCATTTGCAAAACAAGATCTTGATCTTACCAATGCTGGTGGAAATAGGGATTCCTGCAACTCAGCCCCATGCTGCTCCATTGGGATAAATGAGGTAAAAATCAAGACTGGAACGCAGAGAAGATTTCAGCTATTGTGATCATTCCTATTTGCGTTGCTTTGAGGTATGACAGGCAGGGAATTTTAGGCTTTTCTCTTTCTGGGTCATGCCAGTAACTTGAGTTCTATTTGATAACGTGAAACCTCCTAGTGTTGTTTCTAAGCAGATTCCCTGCCATTTCCCACCGAGTTGCTTAAACTTTTTTCCTTTTGTTGTTATTCCACAGAGATGCTCAAAACACATTTGCATCAAGAGGCCCTATCCTGTTATTTATGCAAAGTGACAAATCACTACACTGTCCGAAGAGAGAACGGGGAGGATGCTTGGGCTGTGTCCAAATGAGTGGTTTGCCACAGACCGATGGGGCAACTGTGAAGTGGATCTCCTGACTGCCCTTTGGTTCAATTCTCAGAGCGATCTGGTGCCCCCAAAGCAGATTCCTTTTGGAAGGAACCCAAATGGCGGCTCCATGCCAGAAGCCACGCGGTCCACGAGGCCCCGCTGCCTCCCCATGGCTCTCTCAGTACATGCCAAGTTCTTCTTCCTTCCATGAATAGTTCTCAATAAAGCAAACAGAACATGTTGTTGCACATCACTTAAGAGACAGCGTCAAATGAATTTCTCTGTACAAGTTCCTATACTAATCTAGTAATCATTCCTCAAGGCTTTCTAGCTCTGCTGCCATATGGTTATCTGCAGGGAAGAACACTAGAGTTGAATTTGGTAGTCAGTATTTGATTCATTCACAGGAGAATCCTTCACTGAAACAGATAAGCACATATAGTCAATAGTCATGACAGTACTATTATGTTTCCCTTACTGCACAGTGTTGACATCTTTGCCGAGTCACTCACCACGATGGGACTTCCCTTCATTAAAAAAACCCAGTTTAGCTATAACTCATTTCGTTACAGTTTGTGTTGCATTTTCATTCTTCTCAAATGACTCCTGCATCATCACCTCTTCTAATCACCTTAGCTCTGCTAGATCCCTCTTGAATTCCTTAAAATTCTTAGAATTCATAAAGCAAATCAATGTGTATGGCTGGGAAATGACCTACTACTCTCTCCTTGCAACGCACAGCAGAAATTATGTTTGTCATTCTCAACAGCCTGTCTAATCTTGAATACTTAACGTAGAAAGTCCTGAAAAGGCATGCGGACAATGGGTTGCACTTGAACAGAGGGAACTAAAAGGAACGTTTGGAAAGCTGCCTGCTGGAAAAGGACCTGGGGGTGTTGGTGGACAGCTGGCTGAATATGAGCCAGCAGTGTGCCCAGGTGGTCAAGAAGGCCAACAGCATCCTGGCTTCTATGAGAAACAGCGTGGTCAGCCGAACTAGGGAAGAGATTGTGCCCCTGTACTCAGCACTGCTGAGGCCTCACCTCGAGTACTGTGTTCAGTTTTGGGCCCCTCACTACCAGAAAGACATTGAAGTGCTGGAGTGGGTCCAGAGAAGGGCAACAAAGCTGGTGAGGGGTCTGGAGCACAAGTCCTGTGAGGAGCGGCTGAAGGAACGGGGGTTGTTTAGCCTGGAGAAAAGGAAGCTGAGGGGAGACCCTATTGCTCTCTTCATCTACCTGAAAATGCTCTCTTCTCCCAAGCAACAAGCGAGAGAACAAGAGGAAACAACCTCAAAATGCACCAGCGGAGGTTTAGATTGGATATCAGGAAACATTCCTTCACTGAAAGGGTTGTCAAGCATTGGAACAGGATGCACAGGGAAGTGGAGCTATTTAAAAATGTGTAGATGTGCTGCTTAGGTTTAGTGGTGGACTTGTCATTGTTAGGTTAATGGTTGGACTTGACGCTTTTAAAACTCCTTTCCAACATAAGCTATTCTATGGCTCTATGAACAATGATGTTGCTGAAGGGAGCCAGTCCACAGAAGAGGAAACAGATGTATCAAAGGAAGAGACCAATACATCAATGTGTTTATCAGCATTTCTCTGGGATGAGGAACATCAGCTGTAAAAAAGGGACCGCTCCTGAAAAGCCACAACAGGTGGGCTGCCTACACAGATCAAATTCACTGAAAACAACAGGGGGAAAGTCACTGGATGTCACCACTTCTCTGCAGAAATCCAGCTGAGGGAGCGTGGTGTTCCATCTGTCAGAGAAATAGTAAGACTTAGAGGAGGAACTTTGACTGTGATCACTTGGGATAAGCTGAGACATACATCTAAATATGAAAAGCCTTTCACAAGAAAGATGAAATTTAATTTCTCACTTCTCTTCCCCATTTTTTTCCTCCTTTTTCTCATGGGGGTGATTTTCTTCATCATTACTGGCTGGTCTGAAAGCAGTGAAATACCTAGAGCCTTCCAATTTTACAACTAGGGGTCATGCCATCTCAAAAGGCATTTTGTTTTCATGATATGTAACTTTATTTTTAATTGTGATTTTTATTTTTAATTGTGATATGCGTCTTACTTATATTTTTAATTCTCTCTTGTTAAATTTTCTTGCACAACATTGAGGTGTCCTAAATGCTTCCCATTCATCTTTTCTTTATTTCCCCTCTGCAGCAGAATAAGAATTGGAGAACATTACATCCTCTCTAAGATGTCCTGCTCATATTTTTTCTTTGATATATTCTGAGTATGCCCTTTTCTTTGTCACATGCAGTGCTTTCTTGCAGCAACTTTTACAACTGTGATTGACTTCTTGGCTTTCCTTTTAACCATAGCCTAAAACTTCTTTAGTTTTCCAGCTGCTGCAATCTTTCACTTTATGTATCTTGAAATTTTCTCTAGGAATTTGCTGAATGTTTCTCAAGAATCTACATTTAAAAAATTCTTCTAAATCTATCTTTACATAACATGCCTCATCTGTGCGTAATAACAAAGCATTGAGACAGTACATAAAAACATAATTCAGAATTCTCCATAAATATTAAATAAATTTAAATAGTTCTACCTTTTGCATTGCTAGAGACAAAAACAGTTACCATAAACACAGCAAGGAAGTGCTTGGTTTCACCTGGTAAATATCTCATGTCTTCATTTAAATCATCAGCTTTTTTCTTAAGGAAAACCTACGGAACAGGAAAGCATTGTTAACCAAACTTCACAGTGTCACTGAGAGCACATTACAACTATCTAATACCTTCTCGTACTCACATTGCTATTATCAGTATGATATTGAGGATTCAAGGCAGTTACCTAGGTATCCACATTTATGGAACTTTTAAACGCCTTTGGCTATAAGCGGGTGGGACTGGTAAATATACCATGCATCTAGAGGGAGACATGAAAATCAAAAACCCAACAAGGCCCACTGCCTCTAATTTTATTCAGAAATTAAAATCCGCAAGATTTAACAGCATCCCTTTACATCATAGTCTTCCGTGTGAGTTTACCAATCTACTGTAGAAGGCCAGAGGAAAGCAGAAATTCAAAGCATTACCCAAGACTTTTATGTGCACAGTAAATGTTGAATTTCAGTGGTGAACACAAAGGATGAGCACACATGAATTGTTCCTTATTATCCTATTTCAGGCAGGGCAACGCAGCCAGTGTATCCAGTTTTTCCAGCATCAAGGATGTTAAGTCTTAGAAACAACTGCAACATCACATGAAAATAAGCGAGACAGTTGAGAAGCTGGTGGCAAAGAAGAGAAGTCATCTAACGTTCTCATTTGCAATTTATGTGCCTGATAGGAACAATTTCAGGCCGGTTCCCATAGATGAGTGAAGTGGTAGTGGCCCCATAGCGAAGGAAATGGTCAAGTTTTTTCTTTCTTACAAAAATAAAAAGAAAATGTCATAAAAATAAAATGTTATTGAAACAGGAAGGTTTATCTCATGATGAAATCTTAATTCTCTTTCTGAATCATTTTGCTGCAGTTTATTTGTATTTTGTGATATTTCACACAAAACGGGATATTGATTTATTTTAACGCACGACTGAAAAAGGGCACATGGAGGAGATGTGGACAAAGAAAAGATATTAATTATGTAAGATAAACCAACCATGTTTTGCAGGTGTATTATAATGCTAAGTACAGTGCCCAGGTCCTGGTGATCCTTCATACATTGGGTTATAATATTCTAGAGTTCAGTGAAGGTTTTGGAAAAGAATAACAGAGGAAGTGCTAGTTCTTGCCAGTAGAGAGAATGGACTAAAGGAGCAGAATCTAGTCAGTGAAAACCATCAGCTTCAGAAGAGATAATGAAATGTGGTATTGGTTGACCGAAGCAATACAACTGGTACTTTGCCTGGTGCTTTGTTTGATTGAAATCTATAGAGGTGGGTGGGTTTAACCAGGTGAGAACCCTTATGTATGAGGTTAAGACTTTAAAAGGTAGAGTGAAGGAGTTAACTGCAGTTGGCAGTGGTATCTGATGCATGTAGAAATGGATCAATGTGCTTTCTTGTCCTCTCCAATACCATATAAATCTCCATAGCAGCTGGATAAATCAGCAGAAGGGAAAACCTGAAAAATCAGTTTCTCATTGACCTAGGATCTGCAGGACTTTAGTTCTTCTTCTTGCCTTTAATGTTATTTGATATAGCCAATTTGGAAATTAATTATCAGTAAAATTCAGTCCTTTTGGAACTTAGGGCTTCATTTCAAGCAAAAACGCTCATTTAAAACAAACATTTGCCCACTCACTTTTCAGCAATCAGTTGGATCCAAACGTGTGCAAACCCAGCACCCACAAACTGAGCTGAAACTTTCATTGGGTGTACTCAGAGGAAGAAGTTCCTCACTGAAGACACTGTGATTTAAAGAAGTGAAGACAAAGAGTAGAGTAAGAGAGTATGATTTCTGGCAGAGTGATAAGGACAGGTAAACCTGGAGAATTAGGCACGCTGTTAATCACTGCATAGGGAATGCCTGAAAAAGCCAGGAATTCTTCAGTGCTAGCTTAGATGTTTCACCTGAGGAATACATTTCCTCTTCAGATTTCCTGGTCAGAAATGCTACATGCAGTTTCCACGTGTCTCATGAATCTGCAGGTGCCCACCTCACTTTCTTCCACCAACCTGTTATATGGCTCTGCTGCAGCGTAGGTGAAAAGGAACCTGTGTAGAAAAAATCTTTCTGGAAGAGGAAAGGAGAAAGAGAGCAACAGTATCTATAATCCTACGTTACCCCCACATATCTCGTGGAGACCACCAAGATTGGTGTTGCAACTGCTTAAAAACATGATGGCAATTCCAATAATGTGGAAAAACAAGTCCTTGAAGAGAGAAAATTTCCATCGTCATTATTAGAGTTCTTAAGTTCAGCTCCAAAGTCAACAGAAACTGTATTTCATTTCTAGGAATGTCCATTTCAAGGCATCCATATTTGAACAATAATGCAAACTCTCCAATCCATCAAATCATTTAAGCCAGTTCTCAGCCTTAACCTGGCTGGATCTCAGACCAAACCTCTCACATAAACCCCCAGATTATACTTGTGCCTATTTTAAAACTGAGAAAAACAGAATTCAGAGAAATTAAATAACTGGCTCAGGCAAACAAAACTAGTCTACTGCTGAGCTATGAAGAAACCCATTTTGCCCAGTCTTCACAAAATGAGATGACCGTGTTAGCTTTATTCATATAAACTAACTTAAAGCACAGAGCTTTGGCGATAAGCAACTTCGTACATACAGGAGAGGCAGTCAGTATAGATCAGAGGCACAGTAAACACAAAGGCTGCCAACAGCTAGCTGTGGTTTACATTTTTGCTCCCTCTGTCAGGAAGAAGGACAGATCTCTAGAAAAATGGGGCTTTGTGTTTATATATATATATACAATTTTCTGGGAGAATTTGGAATGGTAATATTCATTTCTTAACAACTCTTTGTCTATAACATTTTCCTGTCTGGGGTGCTATTTCTATTTATAAATGTTATGGTATGAAATAAGGCAATAAAAAGCAGACTGTGTCATGAAGAATCCGTCACCCGAGTGGTGATCCCAGGCAAGAAAAGAGCACTTAATCTGGACAGTTTGCCAACACTTAAATAAACATATGTAGTTATAAAACTGTATTGCTGTCTTTTCTTGAATAATAAAAAAATGTCTAAAAACAGTGATTAGATTGTTGATGGTTCATTTATAGAAAAAAAGGCAAAGGAAAAAGTTGACAAATCCTTTTTCAACTGCTCTGTCCTTGGTATCCATGTGGGGCAAACTCACTGGAAGACGAGGTGAAAAGAAAGTTTATGAAACATTCTTTTCCCATAAAAGCTTGAGAAATTAAAGCATATGCATCTATTGAAGCCTATAGTTAGGTTTTCTAACTATGTAAAAGCTGTTATTCATCAGCTTCCTTTATGTTACAAAATTAGAAGTGAATTTAAA
The DNA here is from genome assembly GCA_013400035.1 of Rynchops niger. Taxonomy (NCBI): domain Eukaryota; kingdom Metazoa; phylum Chordata; class Aves; order Charadriiformes; family Laridae; genus Rynchops; species Rynchops niger. The sequence continues at coordinate 527,965 of VXBH01008014.1, forward strand.
CTGATTTTTTTTAGAATGTTTTGGCTTTGAATACACATACACATTATCTGATGGAAAAAAACACCCTAAATCCTTAAAAGTTCTTGAGAATCCCTTCTGCAATTTCTGTCTTTCTTGTTTTCCAAAAGAAGCAGTAAGATGGGGCTTTCTCTCTCCTTCCTGCCAGCCAGCACCTCTGATCTCCATGAGCAGAGGCAGAGTTGCAGGCCTTTATGGAAAAAGGAGCTCACTGCACCTTTCTCCACCCCTTGTTGCTCCAGCATCGAGAAAAGGAAGATGCTCTCCGCTGATATAATGATCTGTTCATTCCTCTCCTCAGAGGGGAAAGAGGTGTGAGACCTTTCTGGAGAGGAAAAAGAAAACTAATTCTGCTAGGGAAAAGCTGCAGAAACGTAATCCCTGAACAGGAATTCTTAGGAAATGGATAGAATGCGAATTTGGGTCTTTAATTGTAGGCACCATTGGACAAACCTGGATTTAAAGCAATCAGAGGAAATGAAGGGGCTCCAGGTGACTCCGTTGAAAGAGCTATTAATAAATGATGGGTTTCTCAGACACGGTACACAGAAACAAGAAGCCGCCTGCTGCTCATCTGCACACTGCTGAGAGCAAAGCATATTTGCACAGACCGTTTTTGGCACTTAGGAAGGGGAAAATTTGGGTTTGTGCTGAAAAATGAAATGTTTTGTCTCCAGATCAGCTGCTGATAGCACTCTGTTCCTAGCAGTAAGAAAAGGAGGTTTCAAATATTGACAATATTTCTTATGTTCTCCATGAGTAAGTGGACACACTCCTTTCTCTCCCCTTATCCTTTCCTACCTTTTTTGTTTTTCTTCACAATGTTACTCTCCATTTAAGAAGCAGGGAAAATTAATACTTCCCCAGTTGAAGCAATAGTTCTATCCAAAGCCTCCCCTGATTTGGTACACATTTGCAAATTGTCTATTCAGTTTTATCTCCTTGCTTTCATAATTTTCCTTTTTGTTTCATGTGCAGTCCACAGGAGACTGGTAGGATTACAGGAAGAAAATGAGCTGCGTAATGCAACCTGAGGAGGGTGTGGCAAAAAGGGACTTACTGGCAAATTGATCCAAAGGGATTATTTTAAAGTTATCTTTTCTAAAACTCTATTTTAATGGAATTAGACGGATGTCTGATACATATTTGATTTACCAACCTTTTAGAGACCCTTGCTTCCCTATGATATCTCTGTGCTGTAAAGGACGCTGAAGCTATGATATTTGTTTTATTTCAGGGTAAATTCCATAGGAAAGCAGGGTATTTTAAAGCTGTGCAAAAGGTGCCAAGAAATCAGAAAATACTGACATTATGGCTTTATAGATATCCTCTTCCTTTTTTTTTTCCTTCCCTTTTTATTCATCATTGCAGCCCACAGTTACAATATCTAAGGAAGTGAAACACTTTCTCTTACATATGAGATTGACATATTTTATCAGATTGTATGTGTTCCTTTTAAATCTACAGTTACCTCATTGACATAGTTGTTCGGTGTATTTTAATTGACTTAGGACTTTTTGGATGACATCTTGGCTCTGGTGAGCCGAGTGACAAAACTACGATCCCTTAAGTTCCCATCTTTCTAAGCACTACTTTAATAACCTCACCGCTGATCTTACTCACCCATTTTCTTCTCAGCTTTCCTCATGCTTCGCAGACAGCAACGAGATGAAGCGCTCTGTCCCGCTGGATGACTCTCCGGGAACGCAGCTCGCTGAGGTACACAAGGCAATGCTTCTGATAATGCCGGTTGGCGAGGCCCCAAAGTTGATGTTGCCTTCATTAGTTTTGGCGTTTCTTTAGATTCAGATGTTCATTTCTGCAACACGACAAATTTTCCTAAAGTTGCCATTGATTCACATTTAAAAACGAGGAAAGCTGGTTTAGGAGGATTTGAAGAAGGCTACCTAATTCCCCTTCTTACTAAACGAAGATAACAAATCCATGCCAATCAAACAGAGCTCAGCCTTGGGGCCCTTTAACACAGCGGCCCAGCCCAGGTAAGTATTTCACAAAGCACTCAGCATTTCTAGTCTCACTGGGCTGGGGCTGCCCAGCGGAAACACAAATGGACTGCAACTATTTCTGGACTGCAACTATTTCTGCGTGAAGCGGTCATTCGAAGTTTTGGTGGATTTGGCCCCAGGGTTTACAACCAGGTAGGGGCCTTGCACCCATTTCACACACAGAAAAGAATCCAGGCAACTCAGAGGAGTATTTTTGTTTCTCTCTTTTACTCTTGTCTGAGTATATTTATACTGTTTGGCTAAACAATATGAGAGTTGCGGGGATAGGAGAAGGAGAAATGTTTCACAGAGAATGAGATTATTATGCAAAAGCAGAGGCAAAATAGGTCTGTTTATTTATTTAAATTTTACGGTGTTCCACTTTTTTACACGAGACTGAGCTCAAGAGGCTTAACAAGTGGCTCATCCTAGAACAATGGCCTTAATTTACTTCACAAATGAGACACAGGAGCCCCGGAGGCAGAGAGAAAACACGAGATAGGCTGAGGGGAGGTTTCAGTGTAATTAGTTCTGCTTAATGTACTTTCAAATTTAGTGTGGGGTTCAGCTCTTCCAGTTTACCGTGAAAAGGTAATGGGGCCCTTTTTAAGCTGCCAGAAAAGATCTGGCTCAGGTACTGGGGGGCCTCCAGTGCAAATTTACTTGTATCATTAGAAAAGCCATTTCCTTTTACGCGTGAGCCTAATGAAAGTACACTTAATTTGTAATTTTGTATAATTATAGATCTTGATGAGACAGATGAATGTGAATTCAGTATCAGCTAGTGAGTTCATCATTCCTTGTATCATCCATTTCTCAATTATCTCTAATGGTTGTCTTCAAGAGATTTATATCTTGTCATTTTCCTGGTAACCCACGTAACGTATCCTAGCAGAATTGTGCAATGATTTGTGCTAAGGAGACCAATTTCAGTGTCCCGCACCAAGTTTCTGAAGGTTAGGTTTCTAAAATACTTCCAGACTATCTTCAGATATTTCCAACGTAGATAAGATTTCCTTCCAGCTCATGGTATTCCCATTGTTTGCTTTCCACTTCCAGAAGAACAGCCAAGTACTCCAGTGCTGATGTCTTCTCATCTCAAATTTCCATGCCCTTCCTTCCTTTTAAACCTTGCTCAGGTACGTGTATAGACCTTAATCATACAGCCAGTTATTTCTACACCTGCTTCTTTTTTATACATTAGCATAATTTCTTAAATGTCCTGTGGGGTTTTCCAGTTCTCTGCTTTCTTTTTTTCCTTTCCTCTTATGTCCTTTCAGATAGTTCAATGGCAAAGAGACCTCCACCCTGGCCTCTGGGCTGTTATCACTGGGGCTTTCTGCTCCTCTTATTCATAGTAATCTTTTCCTCTCAGTCACGTTTTTCACTTTTTTTTTTTTTAAACTGCTTAACTTACTCCCAGGACCAATGCTTACAAGAGAACTGTAAGACCTAAAAGTAAAAGCAAACACGAGACACCGCAGGGAGGGCCCGGATGCTTTTAGAATTTGGTGGTGGTTCTCCAGGGAGCTACATGTATCTGAAAAAAAAGTGTTATAGACAAAGACCAGCGGTTCCTCTTCCACAAATCTCTCATTAGGAAGGAGGCCATCTGAATCTTCCAGCTACAAATAAATTTAAAAAAAATCGCATGTTTCTAACCTCCCTTTTAACCTTTTCGTGGTCATCTCCAGATATTCAGGGCAAGGATTCATTTCCATTTTGAAGTACGGAAAAAGTAAGCTCACAGATTAGGGTGGTTTTTCTGTGCTCATTCATCTTGCTGACTTTCATCTTGAAAGCTTTCAGGATTAACCGAGAGTACTTTTTTTATTTTTTTTCATCCTAAGGTGATGGAGGTAGCAGCCTTAGTAGAAACAAATGCTTTTCCATCAGAAGAAGAAGTGTTCATAATGCAGCTCTGTTTATCATCCTACAAAATAAGAAATAGAGCAGCTGCTCTCTCTGCCACTTTGAAATGTTCAGAACCACTTATGCTTTGTCATTACAACACCTACCATTATTTGCTTGGCCAGGAAAGTATTTCAGTGTTCTCACGATAAATATTTTGGTTATGAGTATTGTTAATTTTGCAGTGTATGACATAATTGAGATCCCTTAAACATCCATAAATTGTCAGGCACTCCAGGTACCTACCAGCATCCTATCTGATTATGGAAATACTTGCAGGTAGATTTCTTTCATCCAGATTTAATAAATATAATTTTATGAAATACATGAATAAGCAATGTTTAGAGATATGCAGATTTGAACAGGTTGGAAAGACATTAAATAAACGTACGGCAGATTCCATTTTACAGTCCAAGAAAAGATATAGGTGACTTTTATCACCTGCTGATCAATCCTTATTGTATTGCAAATGCCAAAGTCATTTTGTTCAGTTTTATGAGCAATAAAGTGGTTGCTCAAAACTACAAAAGGCTGGACAAAGATAAGGAGGGGACAGTGCCTTTTCCAGAACAGAACTGCTTGACAGGACTGGCCTTGCCCTGCCTGCCTCGGAGAAACTATGATTGATGTAAGAATAGCCCAACACCAAAAGCCACAGTACCGCTCCACACCTCCAGCAGCTGCTAGGAAATAAGGATTCCTATTCTACTTAAGAATGAGGCAAAAATGATAGTTTTCAGGCTCATAGGAGAATAAGATTTCCCAAGGGCTCTTATAACTTAGCTTTATTGCTAAATGTGGTTCGCGTTTGGATGGTATTTAGAGGATGCTCTTCTGTGAGGAAATTGTGAGCCCTTCAGCGCCTGACTGCTGCATACTGACCTGGGTGAGATCCTTCCCTTGCCAAGGAATATGAACTGACAAGTGGGTGAAGGCCTGTCACGCTCTCACCTGTCACTGCAGCTCAGTTAGACGATTTCTAGCCTCAGATGTCTTCATTTAAAAAAGCTTCTAGTACCACAAACACAGAAATGAGGCGTAATTTGGAGAGATGAAAGTGGCAAGGGAAAGAGTATTGCTTAAAAAGAAATATGCATGGTTACATAAATGAAGAATTACCAGAAAAAAAACTTTTACAGGGAAATAGTATGAATTTTGATGACAGTTTCATTACAAGATAGAATATGGATTTCAATGTTGTTTTTGTAAAAATGTATTTACTGCAGTGTTTCTTAGGTTAGTAGTAATTCTTGGATGTACCTGACTGGAAATTGACCCTGGAAACCATCCTCAAAGAGAAAAGCTTGGGCTTGGGTCTTTGGCTACTACAGTTCCACAATTCTACTTTGGACAACGGAGTCCAACTCACTCCCTCCAGCACAGGATTTGCTACTCTCCTCTGTTACAATCGTGATAACTACATAGAAGCAGAGATGGAAAAAATTCTCAAAGAATTGTGGAAAGAGGTGGTATAATTCTTGGGAATTGCTCAGACAATAACAGCAGTACACAAATGTAGATCTGGGAGCTGGATAAACATCCAGCATCTAAGTAATGTCTCAGTTCTGCAGCAAAAGCGCTACGTATTTGAAGGAAGACGGAATGAGAAGTGATTTTTCTTAAACTGAGAGAAGTACCACTCAAGATGTAAGAAGCTCAGCAGAACAAAGGGATTCCATGAATCACAATTTCCTCTGTTTTCATCTTTTTCCATTTATAGAATGAAAATATCAAGCATGCAGATAGCTTACCCATGTAATGTTTCATTTCATAGGTTTTTTGAGAGAAGGCAATAGAGGAAAAATACAATAATCACATCTTGCCTGTCATATCATAACCATATTGTAACCTGAAAGATTTAGAAAGAGGAGCGAAAACCTGAACTGTTTAGAAGATTGCAATGCATGGATGTGCATGTACAAAAGAATTGCTTGCCTAAGAAGTGATGTTTCTCACATTTCTTTGCTAAAATGTGGTGCAGAAAAGGGGATTTCTATGTAAAGCAGCAGCAATAATCTCTGTCCCCACAACTGCCACAAGGTTTTACAGCCATTTGCATAGTAGGAATTTCCTTGGATTTGCTGACCTCCCCACAGAGCTCATCGTATGGATTTCGGTAATTTTACATAGCTTTGTTTTAGCCTTATATGCAGTGTTCTTGACAGTATTGGCACACAGTAGAGGCTTAGACTATAATAAGGTGTTAGGTTTTGCTTGTTTCCATCCCTGCTGCAGTGGTTGGTGTGGATAATTACTGTATTCCTTTCTCCTCCCCTCTTTTCTTTTTAAGCCCATTGTTCCAACTTCTGGCAATGGAGGAAATGCTCAGGATGCCGCGTCGCTTCCCTTTTCCTGTTGCACTACTCTAACTGTGTTTCCATGAGCTGTTTAGTCCATCTCTCTGCTGCCCAGGGAAGATGGTCAGGAGCAGAGGGCTGCAGGGACCACAGAAAATAGCCCTGGAGAGGAGGAACTTTCTTAGCTCATTTGGCCCCATTTTGTGGAGAAGTCTCACTGCTTCCAGTGGCTCAGGCTTCATGCCCTCCTGTAACTTTATACCTCAAACTTTACACCTTGCTCAGATAAAGGCTGGGAAGATCATCTGAGCTGCCTTTTAACTTCATTTCTTTAGTCAAGGATTTAGGGAGGAAGAGAAACCCACCAATTGTTGTTTGCATCAGCAGACTCAGTTAATAAATCCCATTGTGACAGTATACCCCTCTTTGCCTTGAAACACACTCCTGTTCCTTCTTCTTCTTCCTTCCTTATGTGCTTAGTGCTTGGGGTTTTCTCTTTCAGTATGTTAACAGAAAGTGAAAAACATTTGAAAACACAGAATAAAAAAGATCAGATACAAAAGTCATGTCTGGCATGTGATGTCATCACTGTCCTGAAGTCAGCTGTTTCTCTTGAAACAGTGGGCTCTGGAGAAAGCCCTCAAGCCCCATATTGCTTTTAACTTTTTTAATCCCCACTTGCTTTAGCACTGATCTGACAAACTCTTCTGCTAGTGCTGAACTCACTGTTATTGAATGATTGATTGGCAGACTTCTCCCTTCTGAGACAGTGTGGCTGCTGCTGAGCCTGTGCTCCTTCGACTGAAAAGGGACCGATGAATGCTCTGTATTATCCTCCAGCTCTTCTGATGCTTCAGAAATACAAGTCAAGTTTCCCCTCTGCCTTTTCCCTATTTGAAAGGATTGTTTTGTTGCATTTTGGCTGCACAAAGGATCGTAGTTCAAAAGTAGCACCAACTCTGTTAAATAGTTGTTAATCTACATCCCTTGGCACTGGTGCACCAAAGCACAAAGGTTCGCCAAGTGGTGAAGACTGGGATGGGAGTGGGAGTGAAACTGGGCTGAAGACAGATCTTTTACGCCTCAAATCCTCAATGAAGCCTCGGCAGCAGAACAAAGCAAGGTGTGAGTTTATCCCAACCTGAAAGAAAGGCTTAATTTACAAGAACTGGATCTGGATTGATCTTTGTTGTGGGCTTGGGCTAAAACCTTGGTCTGCTTTCATCTCTTTTCTTCCACACTGCTATTGGCATAAACTGTAATGACCCCAAAGACATGAGGTAGGAAGATCACCTACGGTACTGTGAAGATCTGCTTCCTTTCTTCTGGAAAAACTACTGAGATGAAAGATTGAGATCACTGAATCCATAAAAAGTTGCTTCAAGTCCATCTCCACGAAGAGCCCCGCACCCCCCCCCCGCCCCGCCAAATGGCAGCTGCTGCATTTGTGCCAGAATACTTCACAGATTTAGCAGTGAAGCACGTATGAAGAGACAGCACCTGAGCTTTTCTGAATTCAATCTAATGTAGACTGCTCTTCATAAACTAGAACATTTAGCCTCTGTGTACTCCCTCCAGAAGCAAAGGATGCTGAAAGAACTTCTTCAATGATGAGAAGAATGACTTATGACTAGCACCGTTCATTTCAGAAGCTAGCAGCTACTATTTAAAAACACTTAAGTGAATATATATTACACTTGGATGTGTTCAAATTTTACTAACAGAGCTACTGTCACAGTGGTTAATTCATTCGTTATTTACGTTAATAACAATAACGAATATTATTCTTCAGCTTCAGCATAGCCTATACTTAAATATTTTGAAAAGTTTGGCAAATATCAACCCTTACACATCTCTCCCAGTCTGGAAGGTGTTATCATCCTCCTTGTGAAGAATATGAATGCCAAATACATTAAGTAATTTCTTCCAAAGTTCTTCACTGAGATATCTGATACTTTCTAGCTTATAGTCCTTTCTCTTAACCTTTATATTTTATTGATTTTCAAGAAGCACCTAAAAACTGAAGGCAGAAAATAAAACCCAAGGCTTCTTATGTGTGGCAGAATAAAAGGAAAATTTAAGTGAGATGAACTACAGCCAAACTGAAGCTTGGCAAGTAGAAGAGGATTGGTGCCCTTCTGTCCCATGGCAGTACTTTTATTTTCAAATATCTTTATCAGGTACAGCTCTGAGAAACAACACAGTGTGTGTAGGCAGGCTAATTAGTTCATTAGCAAGGCTCATCATTGCATCAGTATGGTACCCTAGCCTCTCGCCGTTATCTACCCAAGAAAACTGGCTAATTCAGTTAGATGTGGATTTTTTTCATGTTAGTATACAGCTTTCACCTTTTACCTTATACCTGAGAGGTCTTATTTTAGAGACCATTGGTAAAGAAGGGAAAAGAATATACCATGCTGATTTATGTATTTAGCACTATTAATGGTCTTCTCTGGAACCAGGAAGAGAGATCAGAACCGAAAGAAAGTTTCAAAAAATGGCTTATGCTGCTATGGTTTTGATATCTGAACCCCCCCACCATTTCTGTTTCAAATTTTTCCTTGAAAAAATGTGGCTGGACATCTCCTTTTGCACTAACTCCAGCTGCAGTTCTCTCTTCACATTCTGATTGTATTTTTGGTTGCAAGTTTTCAAAGTAGGCCTTTTCTGTTTCTTTCCTCACATTTAATGGAAATACACAATTCTTTTTTGTTCTGTTATCTCCTGGTTTTAGTTCTCTGCTGTCTTTGCACAGGTACTTTACTCCCTGACACCCCAAGCAGACCAGGACAGGCTGAAGGAATTGCAGTACCCTGCAATGATGCCCATCAGTGTTATCAGACTGCAAATCTGATTTTTTTTTTCTTTTTTATTTAATTTAAATTTAAATCTTTTTCAAGAGAATGGCTGGATTCCCACCTATCCCATTTCAATGTTGAGCTCTGAGGTCCTAGGTCTTTTACACTCTGCTGAGAAAAAAGCACAAAGGCCCAAGAAATGTGACTAAAATGTTCAACCACACCAAAGATTTTGATATAAATATTTGCAAAAAAAAACAGAGCTAGAAGATTGAAAGAGAATAGGATATAACAGAAATGCCATAACTTTGAAACTATTTTTCAATAAAATAAAACTATGGTTGAACTTCATGTTGGAATGGCAAGGTGCTGTGATAAATGAAGGACTCAATTCTGTTTCACCTGCAGAAAAGGGAAACAAATTCTTCGCGATGCACTTTATTAAAATGCTGATTTTGACTTTTTACCTATGACAGAGCAATCTGTAAGAGAAAGTAATAAGGCAGTGAGGCTTTGAATTTTAATACGGCTCTTCCCCCTTTTCCTTCCCTTCATGTTTTTCTCCCCTCCCTTGGCTGGCGTAGGATTGGATGACTATGACTCAAGCACAGGCAAAATTAAAAGGCTTGTACAAAATTAAAAGGCTTATCCTTGCCTGCTTCCTTATTTACCCATGTAACTATATACATAAAAATCTCAATATTCCCAAGACGCTGTTATTTGACAGTACCAATGGTGAGGCTCTGTGACTCTTTTCCAGAAAATTGACTTAAGTTGATGCTCTTAGATCACTGTATAGGAAATCAAATTTGAAATTGGTTTCAAATTAAACTCGTTCCACTCGGTGTAACTTCCTGATGCCTATTTCTTCTTAGTGCCTCCTGCTTTGTATTACAGGTATAACGTCCTGCAGAACTGTTGTCTACTGGATTTAGAACAAAATGAATTAAGAAATATCTCACACGTGTATTCACCAGGTTATTTAAACTGAAGGAATTGATTTTTTCCAGTCAAGTGTCACGCTAAGACCATATTTAGGAAGACAGCTGGTGTAAAAAGCACAACCAAATAAAGCAACAAAAAAACCCAACCATGAAGGCTCTGGGCACAAAAGACTTCATTGATATTAATAATGTTCAATTCTAAGATCGCTGTACTGGCACTTCAGCACAGGAATGGGGTCTTGTGGCAGAAGTAAGCAAAGCAAAAGCTTGTGAAAGAGGAGCACCCCGGGATCTTACAGTCTCGGCTTAGCCAATAACTTGGCGTACGACCTTGGATAAATCACTTGTCTGATTACATCTTAGGAAATCAGCTGGAAAACAAGTATAAAGGCTGGCCTCTCTGACAAGCTGCTTTGAACAAACTGAAATGTGCTCCTGTGACATCCCTTATTGACATGCATTTCTTTAGATAGAGGATTGCCTAATGGGTACGTTGGGGAAGAGTAACCAAACATGACAGATGCAAAATGTACCTATATTCATTTACGGCATAAAAGGTTAGAGTTCCTGCTCATTTAAGGTTAACAGCAGTACACAGGCTAAGACAGCAAAAGACTGGTTGCAAAGTCAATGGGTTTCCAACTTATTTTCTTCAAATCTTATAAAAAATGTAATCAGATTTGAGTGGTTGGTAAAAGGTTCAAAATTCATTTGAATTTTGTCCTAACCTGTACCTCTATGCCAAAAGTTATACTCTGCATGTGGATCAAAACATCTCTCAGATAGACACAACTAGTGAATATGAATCCTCTGGCACATGAAGCCTTACCCACTACCCACCCTTTTACCCAATTCAACATAATCCCAACCCAATGCACACACATCACTGACCTTGCAGTAATTCATCACCCTTATTATGAACTGAATATTAGTTTTTGAAAAGAGTTAGGAAGCTGGAAGAAGAGGAAGAGACACAGCCGATGCTATGGCTGACTACCTGCTAAAAGGTGTTTCGGAAAATTTGAAAGAAAAAAATGTACCATTTATGTAGGCAAGTGTATCTATAAGAGTTAAAAAATCCACAATATAAACTCTGTTCCTGGTGACTCCTTAAGCACTGGTGCTTTACTTTGTTAAGCTCTGCTTCTCGGAGCAAGCGTATGTATGCAACTTGGCAGTTGCTAAGGTAACAATCATTTGGGGGAAACAGCAGAGTAAAATAGACTTATAAAACCTACAGAAAATTGACATTAAATAGCAATGGCTTCCCTAGGCTTACAGTAACTCCCTGTATGTTCATGAATATACATATCTAACAAATATGTTTCCATTTCCCAGGACTTCTCTAATTGTGTTTCTGTTTTGAAGGTGAATGGCAGTGCCACTTGTATTTGTTTAAAAAATAAAAATATGGGTTAATAAAGGAAATGCACTTTTGTCTAAAACCATGACCAGTTAGTGATTTAACACACAAAATATTTGGGCCCATCCCCTGCCACTGCTTCTTCCCCAAAGGGACATTCCTGGGCACAGCCTCAGGGGATGCTGAGGGACCTGTCACCTGCCGTTCCCACCTTTGAGCCTGTCCGTGCTCTGAGGAAAAGGATGCACTGTGAGCCGTGACAATCGTTTCTTCCTCCCACAGCTCTTTCCAACATACTCAACACATAACACTGTCATAACTAGCTTGGGTTTTCTTATGCTGCCTTCTTTTTGTGATCCCATGAGTTTCCCTAGCAGTGGGAGCCCCAGACAGTTTGAGTGTAAGTGGATACTAGCATCCACGATATTTGAGATAAGGCACATGGATTCATACTACACCCCACATTGCCTTCCAAGCCTAAGCTTTATGAAAAAAATATAGGCTGATTTAACTAATGAAGATATTCTGAAGCTGCTTTAGTTAGCGATAGGCTATATAAGGACGCCTCTTTTATTTTAAGTAAATTTTAACAAAACAGAATTGAAAATTTAAGAAAGTCATGCATGTGACTTTCTTATTTAGGGGCTTGCCATCTTCCCTCTGGGAGATATCTGACTCTTCCTGTAGATCTTATATAGTAAGTGCTACCAGCCTTGGAGGATGCTTCACTGATGTCAGGAAATCATTCGTTCACCTAGGAAAATTTTTCTTTATCTAAGGTATCACTTTTTTGGTACATGTGAGACATGCCGTGTTCTTAGATGATGATGACTGAGAGCTGAACATATTTATTAAATCTATGAGTAAAACAGCAAATGTTTTAAAAAAAAAAAAAAAACACCACACAAAAAAAAAAAAAAAGAGAGAGAAAGGAGAAGGTAGTCTCCTCTGCAGGAGCTGATAACAATTTCTAACAGGCAACAACTCATCACAGTCAAAGCATTTGGGGTGACTGTTCATCACTGTCTTCTTAAAGGTTCAGTTCATCATTTTCTGATAGGAAAGCAGAAAACAAGGCAGGTCACAGCCACATAAAAAATCCAAATCAGATCGAAGCACAGATGTTGGCAGTATACAAACCAAGAAAACAGCAAAGCACTCCAAAACTGAACAAAACTCTCTATCCACTCTCTAAAAGTAAGCACGTACGAAGGCCTAGATTCCTCTAACAAGAGCCACTTAAGCATTAAGTTTTGTGTCGATAATCGAGGAAAAGGTATGAATAAAACCCAGGGCGACTCCTCTAACAAAGACCCACCACCCAGAGAAGGAATCCAAGGTGTCCAAGGTGCTGAGGCAACTCAACAAGATGCACGAAGATAGGCATGATAAATTCAAGTCATGACATTCACCGAGTGCTCTCAGCAGCCTTCAGACTTTAAGCTGAAATCTGGTCATAATATTCACAGTGGTGAAAGATCACTTGCATTGCTGTATCTGTTTAATTTTTTAGGAAAAACAGAGGGAAAATGCAAGTCTTCAGGCCAAACACTTCCCAGATGTAAGACTGTACTTGCCCATAATAAGGATTACCTTAGTTCAGATATATTTTTTTAAACGTCTTTGAACCTGTTTGTCTACCCTGAGGGTAATTAAACAAACAAACAAACAAACAAACAAACCCAAACAAGGTAACTTTCAGCATAGATGGTCATGGCTAAATAAAGCCTTTCTGAATCCAACTTGTACCCTGAATACCCTGAGGGAATCAAGTTGTGTCTAGTGTTGTTGATCTTCATTCCCTGACGGCCTGTCTGTGACTCTCAAATAGTGAATTCTAAAATGTTGGCCCCACTGGCAGGCTCTGGCTAAGGCTCCCAGGGAGCCGAGCGAGCAGCTCTGCTCTGTTTTCAAGGAAAGAGTTGTGCCCTGTGGCACGTGCCCAGCGCACGGGAGGAGATCGCGGCAGGGAGGGAAAGGGGGTACCCACTCCGTCCAAGGGAGGAGACAGCAAAACTCCACTTTCTTTAGTGTTTCCTCCCTGGGGCAATCAGAGAAGCAGCAATGTGGTTTCTGGAGAGAGAGACATTAACAGTCCCAGTTAGCAGACGTCCAGCAGGTTGCCAGAGGGAAGAGGTATTTTGGAGATGCAGCTGGGAAAGATCCCTCCTGCTCTTTTTGTCCAAGTTCATGTACTTTATCCTCACAGCCTAGAAAGATTTGGCTTCTCCTCGTGTTGACATGAATGTGAATGAGGCATCTGCCTCATGAAAACATGAGGATCATTGGCACAAAAAAAGCTTTTTTCTTAAACTGGTATTTCCTCTGCTGAGAGCGTTTTTTGTCTTTACTAGCTAGCATGCTCAGTGTCCTCTGCAAGGCTTTTCCTATTAAGGAGAGAAAATCCAGGGTACTGCATGAAACACTTGATTTCACACTTCACAGTGGCTCTCTCTCCCTGGGAATTTACAGCTGCTCCTCATGACAGGCACCAGGCAAAGAAGCGCCTGTGTGTGTGCACACAAGGCAAAATATTCCAGTCTGCGATATGTTGATGGGTTTGTAACTGCACAGTAAATCTCAGAGCAGACAAAAGCTGCCATTCATTGCTCCTATTTTGTCTATAATTTTCTTCATTACATTTTAATACCATTCCTGTCTATGAAAAGAAAAATCATGGGGGCCATTCAAGTACTTTCTTACCATCAGCAGAAGGGGAAATCTAGGACACAAGCCAGTGCTCCAGAAGGATTTGCCTATATGAATTAACATGTGTGCAAAAGAAGAAAAATTACCTAGTTAAAAGTAAGTGATATTAAACAAAAGTCAGCTGACACCAAAATCTGCAAGACCAACTTAATAGCCCAAGAACACTGACAGTAGCAGACCGACATTGCGGCAGGCCTGGGACACTAAGACCTCATGATACTTTCCTGTTTTGGTCCAGGATATGCCCAGGCAGTTCCTCATCCTCTTAATGATCTCTGAGTCACCATATCAAATCTGAGTATCTCATTATAACATCACTTGGAGAAGGCCAGTGTTCCCCAAACCACCTTCAGATGCAAATCTCTTTAAGCTAAATCAATGTGTTTCAGTGAAATGTGTGCTAGGAGTCTCGGGTAGGTCTTTCAAAACTTGCCGACCTCAGATAATCTTTTCAAACTTGGAGCTACTGTTTTTCAATAGCTTGGACATGGCAAGAAATAGTGGAAAGAAGGTTCTTATGGCATGAGAGTGATTTTCATTGTCATCTAAACATGTGGCAAATTTTATTTTTAGGACAAGTGGGGGAGGGCAAGAAGAGAGTCACACAGTACAACAGTTATTTACAGTATAATTTACATAACTAGCAAAACTTTTCCTGAGGTTTTACAGTGGCATCTTACAAGAGACATCTACTAGCTGTATTCTAATTTACTTGAAACCTCTCTGTTGACTTAAATGGAATTTTTCTTCCGTGAGACAAGCAGAAATGTCCTTCTGAAGGAAAAGATACATTTGTCTCTTAGCCAGGAGTAAGTAACGTGAATGCTTGCGCATCCAGAAAGTCAGGGGAAGCAAATGGTTAGCTGTACTGAAGGTCCTCAGGGCTGCTGGGGATCCTTTCAGCAGAACTGGTTTTTACACCACCATTTGGCAGCTCGTCCTCTATTTGGTGGTGGAAAAATGGCCCCTTGTGATACCTCTGATAAGGGCATAAGGTATAGAAAGAAATGGACCCTGTGCTAAATTGGACCTGAACCTCTGGCAAGCAAGTCTGGCCCTCCTGAAATTATTGAATTCACTAATGGGATCCTTCTCCGTGAGGAAGGAGATAAATATCCAGGCCATTTATCACAATCAGATTATTAAACATTTAAAAGTGACATTAAAAGGGATGATACTCAGACTAATGCGTGTGCCAGAACTGGCAGCCCAAAAGCACATTAGCAGACCAAATTGCTAAGCCCTGAATCTAGAGGTGCTAACTAATCACGGTGTGCAGGGCTGGGCGTCTGGTGAGAACGAGCATCATTTGCCTGGGGCCTTGGTGCTGTAGTTTGACTGTTCAACACTACAGTGAAAGCAGTCAAACCGAAAAAGCAAACGGATATTCAGGAGAGCTCCGCGCAAAAGCTCAGATCCTTGACACAATCACTTTGTTGTCGTATCATCCTTATTTTTAGCATATTTTGATAGAGGAGGCTTTTTCTTTTTGTCTCAGCCTGATGACAGTTAATTAAATAAACATTTCCCCGGATCCCGATGCATATTTTATGTGATGAACCGGTTCAAAGAAAAAACCTGTTTGAACTGCGGTGCGTAGATGGGTGTGGGGAGTGGAAGCCCTTACATAAATAATTGCATCATTTTATGAATCATCACTTAGTGGTTTTCATCACCTCCTTGCCTCACTCTGATATTCCTTTTCTAGAAGTCCGTTCTGTTTGCTTTGTTTAATTGACATATGAACAAATCAATCTGTCTGCTACTGAGGAAGAAAAAAAAGAGAGCAGAAATTCCTTCTGGAGTGCATGGAGAAGATGTGTTCCTCTTTTTCTGGCAATTCAGTCAAACCCTGAAGGGCCATTCATTAGGATTTGATGTCGGATTTTGGAACAGAAAGCTAATTGGAAGCACCAAATGCCGTATGATCCCTTACGTGCCCTGACCTCAAAAGGGAAATCAAGCATATCCTTAGAAATAAATACAAGAAGACAAACTCGTTGCACCTCTGAGGATAACCACCCACATACTCTGCGGAGCTCTGCTGGGTAATTTAAAGGACAGCAGGAGGCTGAAGGAGACCTGGAGCCTTTCTCACCCCTTCATGACCTGAACCCTAAAGAAGGGAGTGAGTGTGACCTCCTCTGTGGTATGAACGAGCAGGAAGATGTTCTTTCTAGTTGTCTTCCCCTACGCTTATCTTCATGAAGGACCCGAACAGCCCCTGCCTAACCAACTACCTCTAACCTCCATTGAAGCTCCTCCATCTGGGTCGGGGCAATCCCAAGCACCGATATAGGCTGGGCAGTGAGAGCAGCCCTGAAGCAAAGGACTTGGGGGTGCTCGTGGATGAGAGGCTCAACATGAGCTGTCAGTGTGCACCAGCAGCCCAGAAAGCCAATTGTATCCTGGGCCGCATCAGGAGAAGCGTGGCCAGCAGGTCAAGGGAGGTGATTCTCCCCCTCTACTCCACTCTTGAGAGACTCCACCTGGAGTACTGCATCCAGTTCTGGAGCCCCTACTATAAGAGAGATATGTACGTGCTGGAACGAGTCCAGAGAAGGGCCACGAGGATGATCAGAGGGCTGGAGCACCTCTCCTATGAGGACAGACTGAGACAGTTGCGGTTGTTCAGTCTGGAGAAAAGAAGACTCTGAGGAGACCTTATAGTGGCCTACCAGCATCTTAAGGGGGCCTACAAGAAAGCTGGTGAGGGACTTTTTTGGATGCCGGGTAATGGTAGGACTAGAGGGAATGGATTAAAACTAGAGATGTGTTGATTCAGACTGGATGTTAGGAAGAAGTTCTTCACCATGAGGGTGGTGAGACGCTGGAACAGGTTGCCCAGAGAGGTGGTGGAAGCCCCATCCCTGGAAGTGTTCAAGGCCAGGCTGGATGGGGCTCTGAGCAACCTGATCTAGTGGGAGGTGTCCCTGCCCATGGCAGGGGGGTTGGAACTTTAAGGTCGCTTCCAACCCTAACAATTCTATGATTCTATGATTCTAACCCTGTGGCTACTACATAAAAAAAAGCGGGGAAGAAAATGTTATTCCAGGTAAAGACACAATTGCAGTTGTGTCCCTTTCATGCTACATCCCAGAGAAACACCCATTTTAACATTTTATGCACCTGGCCATAGAGAACAGAGTGGGTTTTTTCTGACTAGGACAGCAGCTAGTGAGGGTGGATTACCCTTTCCTGGACACCAGTGGCTTTTCTCCTGTGCAGAAAATTCTGATTCCTGTTCTATCATTATAAATAATTTTTAGTGTAGACTAATTTTCAATACCATGCCAGGTAGCAGAGGAAAATCAAAGGAGTGACAAAAATGGCAAAAATGCAATGGATTTCAGTGACGAGGTAAATGATTCTTTCAAAGACTCAAAGATTTTAAGGTCAGGATAAGCCTCAGTCAGTTTGTTCTGGAAAATTTAGACCACCAAACTTCACACAGTGACTTCTATAATGAGCCTAATAACTTAAACTAAAGCATTTATTTTACAGAAACTCCAATCTTAGAGCTGAGAGAAAATTTACTGCATTACTTGGAAAGTTCTGCAATTACAATTATCCTCATTATAAAAATGTGTTCCTCCTCATTATTTTAGGTGCTGTTGTTGAAAGCTTAATGGTTCACACTCATTTATATGGGAAAAAATAAACAGTTTATTATGAAGTACGGAACTACAGTATAATGTTCTTAAAAATTAGTTCAATTTTAATGAGGCTGCAGAAAGAGTAAGTTATGTTTTCATTTTTGTTCAGGCTAGAAGCTGAAATGCAGCTGTAAGGGCTGCTCCAATCCAAGCAGACATGCAGAGCCAAATCCTCACACACAACCCTGCCCTCTCAGGAGACGATGATCAAATTTTCATTACGACCTTTGAATCTTTCTGTTGAAATCCTTAGGCTATAGGAAGATCCAAAACAACCTACTTTTAAACCAAGGTATCTAACCTTGGGGGGCTTATCTGATATGAAACGCAGCTGCTTTTAATTTTTTAAGTTGATCAAAACCCATGCATTTGAAATCCACCTTGGGCTTTCGAGTTCAAGTACAGAAGCACTTGGAAATGCACGTATAGCTCCATATTCTTCTCCTAGAGGAGGGTGGTGGGAAAAGTTTACAACATTCAGGATAGCCCCTGATTTTTCACACAATTTCCATTCAGTTTTCATATAAGCCTTTGTAAACAGACAATATTTACCTGGAGAAAACAATTTTCCACAATGCCAAAAAAGAAAATGGAACTGTAACTTACAATTGAAACAAAACAAAATGGTTTTCATGACACTGGATTAAAAAAAATAAAAAAAAGGAAATTGAGGCTAAGCCAACATTTTGTTTCAGTGCTTCACTTCATAGAAATAAATCTGTGCCAGAGGAATAAGATAGCTTAACATCACTGGAAGCTGAACAGATGCTCGTTTCTTTATGATTCTCAGCCCATCTCTGTGGTACCTAGATTCCAAATTGATACTAAAAGCTGGTACTTATAACTGCTCCTTGTCAGTCTGAATGGCACCACGGATGAGATCTGCATTGACCTTCATGATCCCCATATACTACTAGTAAAAATAAAAAAAACAAAGCATGTCTGTTTTTCTTACACTGAAAGAGAACAACAGGGGCTCTAAAAAGATGGAGTCTGTGCCTATACAGATACATACAAACTCACACTCGTACACCAGCCCTCATAGGTTGTCTGGTATCCTGACTCTTCACTACAAGGCACAGCAGCTCAGAGAAGAAACAGGCATACTCCCGCTGCACGCGTGACATGCAGATTTGTTAATTGCATAATCCATCTAAGCAGCAAGATGGAAAGATGTAACAAGTTCCAGCCATACCTATGTTATTCCCCTAGGGAGAATCCTTCCCAAGGCTGCTTTGTAGTTGGAGTAAAGTTTCTTTGATTAACATGTGAAAATATATTCTTCTAGTTTTCTTAGATCATTAGTAATTGCTGCTTTGTGGCATATGCTTCCAACTGAGATTTTCACAGGGACAATTAAACTTCAGTATCATCCCCTCCGTTCTAAGTTGCTGAAATAACCATCTATTCAAGATCTGCAGTATAAGGAAAATGTCACAAGTACTTTGGAGCTCTTGGAGCTCTTAGAAGAGCAGGGCACTGACTTACAGATGTGTTTCTATGCTCCTGGATTTTTTCAAACAGCCCCTTGTAGACCTGGGAAGAAAAGTAGGACAGGTGCTTAAGAGTAGCCAAGAATCTGCAAATCCTACAATTTATGCTTTTAGAACAAGTGTGTCATATGTGTAAGATTTATTCTGAATTCTTGCAGCTGACCTTGGATACTTCTTCCTCACAAACCCCCCATAATATGAGGTACTGATCAACGTAAATCAAGAGTCAACACTTACTCAAATTTCAAACCAAAAAGGACAAAGCATCAAATCGCCCTTGAACAAGCAGGGACTTGGGGTATATAGCAGTGCTGCCCAGAGCATTATAATGACTAAAAAAAGCCCCAAACCTAAACCCAAAAATGTTTGTATCAAATTTAGCTTCGTTACCATTTGCACCAGTATTTTTCCCCGTTTTCATTTGCTATATAAAATACAATCAAGCAGTGAGCTTGTAATAGACTGGTTTCAGTCATCAAAAACCATGGGTCTCGTGGTATTTCTTCTTTCCCTGTTGTGGGACATGCAGAGATTCCTCTTGGCATTTCCTTTCCTCCCAAAATGCTGAGTCAAGAAAGCAAATCATATTCAAGATTAATTTTTCATAGGCAGAAGTGAAAACTATGCTTCAAATTTAGATCTAGTCCATAATATATCTATCATATAAGATGGACAAACAGGTTCACTGTTTGAAATTTTTTGTTACAGTGGAAACAGAGGCTCCATGTAAAGTTTCTACTTCAGGATTCAAGGAAAAATATTGGGAAAATTTTGACTAAATTTTGACTAAATTCAAATTCTGTGTATATTAAATAGTGTTCCTAATTCGAAGACCGCAACTCACTTGCAGAACAACCTGAAGATTTCCTTAAAGCATTTGATGTAAGCTATACCTCAGCAAAGGTCAGCTCTCGCTTTAAGACTATTGAGAAGGTTAATTTGACCAGATGAATTCAGACTTCACTCTGAAACTCAGTTGACATTTTTAGATGGAAAGTGAGTGATGGTCGTAAGGGAAAAAAAATCAGTCTAAGATGCTTCCGTTCAGTCACCAGTGGAATCAGAAAATTTCCTATTGTACAGAAGAGTCAACATTAAACCCTCAAACTTCTCAATTATTATTTCAATATGGAAGTTGGATTCTGGAGCTTAACAGTTTCAAATAAGTCTTTTCACATTGTAGCAAAAGCAATTTATACATTTCTGTCATGACCATCATCTCGGCACCTCATAAAAGTTAATTTTTGATGTTACGCTCCCCATCCAGGTGTAGCTTCAGCAGTCAGTCGGGACAAGAAGGAAGGATGGGACGGGGAGAGTGTGTCTTTCCAGGCTAAGGCAGGAACCCAGCGAACTGTGGAATGGAGCGGCTGGGCTCCAGGGCAACGAACAGGACCCGAAGAGTGGGTAACAGTCCTTCCTCACTGCACTGATGGTTACAAATGAAGGGTAGAGAAACAAGCGTCTACAATTTTAAGGACTGCTGTTAGATTAGAAAACAAATTTTGGAAATAATCTATATTTGGAGGAAACAAGAGGCATATATATCTGTGTGTACACACGCACACACATATGTATGTAAAACATATAAATATATATATACACAAACACCCACCATATGTACACATAAAGAAACTCAACTGAAAATTCCTGAGAAACGCTCGCATTTTTACAAGACAAATATGAATGTTTAAGTTGCCATTTTCACCTACAGCGCACAACCCACTCCTGTAGCCCTGAGTAATTTTTAATCAGGCACGCTGCCACTTCAGCAGATGGGTGAGAGCGCAGCCATGCCAGCGAACCAGCCTGGCCCTGAAGTTTGAGCCTCCCTCGCCAGCTCCCCATCCCAAAACGCCTGAGCAGCACTTGTTGTTTTGCTTCTGGGGCTAGCCGGGGATGTGTCACTGCCTGACTTTGGAGCATGGATCAACTTTTAAAAATCCCCAATCAGCATAGTAAAAATATCTATTCTGGGAAGATAAATCCACCAGGATTTGGATTTTTTGTGAGAGTAAAACAGGCGAATAAGCTCAATGTAGTGTTACGTGCTACCCTCAATCTGCCGGGAGGGATCACGCCTTCATTAGGAAGCAGTAGGAATTTCAGAGTTAGGGGAAGGTGCAGGACTGACACACAGCCACTCTCGCGGCTTGGCCCAGGTGTCCCAGAGCCTCTGGGATCTCACCCAGGACTCAACACCCTCCTGAATATTTCCTTGGCTCTTTCTACAGAGAAGCAGTACGACTTTTCACTATACACGTTTTTCTCAGCACTGCCTTCCTATGAGGCAGGGAGTTTACATAAGTTCCGCTTCATGTAAAAACAAGATACAAAAATTGCCTTTAAATTCATTATTACTTAATTCTTTCCAAATAGCCAAAAGGAGTACCAATAGCTGCAGTTGCAAAGACTGAAGTTCTAGAGATCACACAATTGCAAGAGGGTTTTTTTTCTCTTTCTGATAATGCCGTATCAAAGCACAATAGTTAAAGGATCTGTTATAAATTACTCCCTGGGCTTTCCCTTCGAGTTAGGGCATAGTTTTCTACTGGGTAAATCCTCGTCTGCAAGCGGGTAACAAAGCCACAGGTAAGCTGTTTGAGCAGAAGACCAGTTGTATTTCGTAAAGTGCTGATGTATAGAGCTTTGAAAGTGTTTATCTTAACAAGAGGGAAAAGAAAATAGTCAGAACAGTGCACGCACCCTACAAATAAAGCAATTTAATTAACAGTGACTTAGCACTGAATATCCCTTGCAAAATAAGGTCGTTTAACACTTTTTTACTGTCAGAGATGTGTATGCTGCAAAATGTTTACACACATGTTATGCAGGCATGCACATTCAAATATGCATAAAATATATACACATACATCTGTAGCCTTATATTAATACACTAATAAATTGAGAAACATGATTCGGATCTGGATATGTCATAATTTACCCATAAGAGGGCTAGCTGGACAAAAGCAGCTAACAATTTTCCTTCAATCATGGCTGTAATTAAGTAGGAAGAAAAGCGAAGTGGCTGAAAGTTCATGCTAGCAGACTGACATGATGTCAGGTTTTACAAGTAATAAGATGTGGAAAATGTCAAATTATTGCTGAGGGAGAAAATGTCAAGGATGCACTTAAAATTAGACTTCTCTTGTAAGAGTCCCAGTGAACAAGAGGATGCAGAAGAAAGATTATGACCAATGTCCAGATGCTGGCCGTCAGGACAGAGCCATGTCCCAGGCTCAAGAGCACAGATCTGTTTCACTTCTTCATTGACACCTGGAAAATACTTCAGTTCTTTGTCTTTTCCTAGCTATTTCCACCAAGAACTCAGCTTCTTTATCAGGGTTAAACCTGGGTAGGATATACCTTCCTCGAAACACTTCCCTTCAGCTTTTCAGGTGTTTTGTTTGGCCTTAACTGGTGTAGCTCTAATGGAGTCAGTGGAACTACGCCCTTTTGCTCCAGCTGAGGATTTCTTGTGTGTTTTCTTCTTGTGTGTTTTTTCTTTTTTTAAAAAAAAAAAAAAACCTCGCAGAAGAACTTTTGAATATGAAAGTGCATCATTTACTAAACTAACACATTCTGAAATTACATGTCATGCCAAGAAACACTTAATGGCTCACAGGGCTGGCATGCCCCAGTTTAGGGAAGTCTTCAATAAGGTAGGGCATACTGCAGTCAACCCCCTCAATCCTCCGTGATCAAAGTACTTGAAAGCGAGTAGGCAGCTTTTATCAGGAAATGGTTGGTTTTAAATCATAACAGCTATTCAGGTTTCCTTGTCCTTGTTTGTAAATTGCCTACTTTTTTTCCCCAAATGTTCCAGACATCCACCAAGGGAAAAACTCTAAAACTTTATGGTGCGTTTGAGTGGATGATTAATCAATCTTTGAACTTATACTTGAGAGATGCACAGCCACAGAAGCTAGCTGTTAGGAAGCATTAAAGTAGGCAGCTACCCATCATTCACTACACGTTTCTTCTCTCCTCCCTGCCCAGTCCCTGTTAGGGCTTCTGTTGCCATATTGCTAGTAAATTCTTTGCATAAAATAATGCTATTTTTATGTTTTCAAACTCTGTAATCTATTGAACAGTCTTTAAAAAACCTCCATGGGCGCTTGTTTTCAAAACTGGGATTTTTCACCTTTTCTACAATGCTGTATATAGCTGAATTTCTGCAGTGGAAGCCAGAAGTGAAGTTTTCTGAAAAAAAGGCTGATATCAGTAAACAGAGAACCACGATTTCCCTGAGCAACAGGGGAACAGTCACTACACATTTAACTCCACCTTGTCAAGTACATATTATGTTTGTGTAACTGTTACTCCACATTTTTTCTGCAGGGTAAAAGAAAAGGAAGGACAGCAGTGAGGTCCCAAGAATCCCACAATAGGTGAGATTCAGGTGTTTTTACTTCTGGAAATCTCTACACATGTACTATTTGTACCCTGAATTTCAAGGACCACAACCCATCAGTTTTAAAATTACGCTCAACATTTTAATTTTGTGATGTTTTGTTCTTAAGACTAGATAAATTAGCACTGTATCTAAGCATAAGTGGTGCCACTGGTGATATATAACACTAACTCCTCTCTGAATGTTGTTTGAGCAATTTCGAATTATATTTTAGGAGGCTTTGTAACACAAAGAATAACTGTTTTAGAGAAAGGGCTATATAACGAAGAGTAAGGCACTCCTCAGTATTTGTTGCAAGACGGATGTCTTTGTTACAGCTGAAACTTCAACATCCTTAGAGAGAGAGAAATACCTCAGAATGCTTGTGTAATCTCAGAATATTCCATTTGAGACAAGATTAACATCAGATGGGCATTAAATATGAATATATCTGCATTGAAATGGCTGGTATTTGCACTTGAAATCCATGTTTTATTATGATTTCAATATTCTGTAATAATTTTCTTAATGTAGATTCCAGTGTTTCAAAGTTCAGTGCAGCCTCATCTATTTTTCATTTGGAATGAAACAGTTTATAACTACGTCTTCTTCTTCCCTACCTAACATAATTTGAAAAAGATATTTATCAGTAGTTAAAAATATTATTTCATTTTTACATCACCTCAAGATTGAATTATCTATATAGTAATGTTAATTTTCCTACAGAAAGCAGGTGTATTGGTGTGATACTCAGTAGGAGACAATTTGGTTTTTATTAGAAGAATGCCTGGCTAACAGAGGGTCACTTTTACTTTTAAATGTATTTTATTACTTAATTGACTTTCCAAAGATATAGAAAAGAAAAAAAAACCCAACAAACCCACCTAGTAAAATGGCAAAAATTATACATACCATGCAATTATTTTTTTTCCGTAGCATAAAAATAGGAAATCCAAAACAAGAATCTACAAAGAAAATTAACTTTATGCCAGATCCCTGGGTGAAACCTCTTTTTTTTCAGAGTAGCAACTCAGCTGTTGCTTACCTTTAGCACTGGGTAAAATCTCACTGCAGTTAGTGTTAAATACCTGTTTGTTAGACGCTTTCCTGTATTAAAATGGATTTAACATGCTGCTGAACTGGTCCTCAAAGCTCTGACCAGCCATGAGCAGCTACTTACGAGCCTCCATTGAAGCAAGTGGTGCGCTGCTCTATCAAACCATCCATCAGCCCACGCACCGAGCTGCTGCAGAGGGGAAAGCATGAAGGAGGGCAGTAGGGAGCAGAGGGACTATTGCGGCATTAGAAGGATGTGAAACAACCATTCCATAAACCTGCAGGTTTTAAAGGGAGCCGTTTTACCAAGCGAGATGAGAGGACAGAGTCTCCCCACACCTGCAGCCTCTCTGTACCTGATGTTACTACAGGAGCAAGAAAAGTCTTGCTGCTGCTGCTGCTGCTGCCTGGGAAATACATCTTCTCTGTATGTCGTTGAATTGTCTCTGACCTTTTTTTAGGCCTTTAAGTAACAAGTTGAGCACAAAATGTTTTCCAGGATGTGCTTTGATCTTCCGGTCAGATGATTTTGGTTAGGTCAGACTGAGAAAGTCATCTTACTACAGTCTTCGACTTACATCATGTGAGAAATACATCACCTGAAAGACACATTACATACACACAAAAGCAAATTGAGGTTCATCAAAAGAACGAATGATATGAGAGATGTTTAGTCGGACATATATGTGTCACCAGTTAAACAGCACGTCACATGCTATAAGTTTCTTTGCCTTGCTTTAACATTAGCTCTCATAAGTCTATGACCCACATGTCCTGAGAGAGTCCATCTAATAAGTTTGGTAAGACAAAATAGAAAGGCTGTTTTATATTTTCCAGAATTCTGAATTATATTTATTTTTCAATAGTTTGGACCAAAAAGCCTTTAAAGTGTACACGTTCCCACCAAGGCACATAATTTGGCTCCAGATCCAGATCTTTTTATCTCTATTTAAACTGAATGCTTGCATTCTATTTATAACTTTTGAGTTATTAATCTGCTATTGTCTCTTTATCTTACTGTAGTCAATTCTTTACTACTTTAGAATACATGACTGATCTGTGTGAGGTTTTTACCTTTCCCTGGAATTATTGGCTTCATTTATCCCTATCATGTCCACTGCCTCTCCTGTTATGAGGTCTGACATTAAGAGATTGTGGAAACTGAAAAATATAGCAGAAAAGCCAAAAGAAAAAAGAAAAAAAATCTGATTTCACTGTAGTTTAACTTGGAGTTTTCACTGTAAGGTAAGAAACAGATATTTCTAAGTATAACTGGCAACCTTTCCTGTGCTGCAAGTGTTGTATTTTGTTGTTTATCTTTGGAGTGTCAGGAACTGCTGCTGTTTTCCTCTTAAATTCCTGTGGCTCTAATGGACCTAATCCACATTAAGATGATAAGACACTAAGCCAAGGACATACACCAAAAGCCAATGAGCAGCTTTGGCTATTTGACCTTCTTACCATCTTGCAGACCACCGAGTACTTTTTCCTTATCTCATTACAGATTCTTTCTTATCAACAGTCTCCTTAACTCTCCATGTTTCATAGGCTCGTAGTGCTATGGATTTTCAAGAAATCACAAAATCCCATGCTTTACTGATGAAATTATTTACATGGCAACGATGCTAGCCAAACTGCTTGAGAGGTCACCACTCAACGTCTGCTCAATCCTGTTGAGAGGATCCGAGAAAAATACAGGTTGTGAATAGAGCTTTACTGGAGTGCCTTGTAGGGATTAATTTCACTAGAAAAAGATTACAGCAGCTGTTAGCATTGCTTTCTAACAACAATTCCTCTTTGCCGTAGGATTGGAGGATGTTATTTCTCCCCTCACTTGGATGAAAACGGTCAGGGACGGTTTTCGTGGGCTGCATTCCAGCCCTTGCATACCTAAAACAGGGCTGATCTCACCTGCCGAAAAGTTAAATGTCTGGTCTAAGGTAATTGCCTGCTGTCAACGCTCCCTGAGGGCATGACACTCGATTGTCTTAGGTACTCAGCTGTCACCGTAGCCACCTCCCTTGTGCCACTGACTGCATGAATAGCTGTGGCAAAGGGTGGAACTTGCACTTGTTTTGGGCAAGGTCGCTTAGGTACTGGACTTTTGTATGGCTAAAGAACATTCATTTCACTGCTGCTGATCACCACTGGTACATGCACAACCTGGCAGTTGTACCCAGCATCGGTATTTTTGGTGCTCATCTGCAATATAAGTAACTAATATGGTCAGTGGTAGTGGTAGTGATCCTGCTTAAAGCAGAGGCAGCCAGTGCACAGTACCACCATGGAAAATAGAGCACGAAGCTTCAAGAAATCCTTGGAAAGTTTCAATCCCTCTGCTGCAACCAGAGATTGGGATTACACTCTGATCCTCCTACTCTCCTCTCACCGGACATGCACTCTTTTCTGGGCTGTCTTTGGAAATTTATCAAATACTTTTTCTCTTTTTTTTTTTTTTTCCTCTCCTAAACGTTCCAGTCACTGAGAGCAGAGTGCAGAACATGAGCTGCAGCGTCACTGATCAAAGTGAAAGTGAGATAAAGCAAAATACCTCGGATCAGAATATGAGCCATAGGTGTATGTAGGTAAAATATGGATTGGCATCAGCAGCTTAAAAGGAATGATAATTAGAGAGCGTTTGAACATCCAGGTGGCAAGGATATGTGTTTACTTATTCATTTTCAGCATGGCACTTTTGTCTAACAGGAAGACAGATTTACAAGGACGGGTATCTGGAGAGAGAAGTGGGGTTGTCAAGTTAAAAAAAAAGAAAAGCAAGGAACTTTTGATAATAGTGTATCTAAAGGAACCATTTTAGTTTCAACTTTTCACTGTATTTTATCAATATTATAGAAATGGCACTCTGGGAGATATAAAGCCCTGAAATTATAAATCCATCTTTATAGCATCTTACGTTGTCTAAGATTCATTCAGGCTTTTCCCAAGACATTGTATTAATCTCCAGTGTTCCCTGATTGATGTGCATCTTTGAAGTCCACCTCTTCTCAAACAGCTTCACGGTAACTGTATCCTTCTGTTTTGCTACAGATTCTTCCATGCCAGCTGCTCCTGCTCAAACCCTTCATGGATCTGTTACAGGGAGATGGAATTGTTCTGCATGCTAATTTTGCATTATTGTCAACAACAAATCCATCATAAACTGAGCGGGCAGAATATTATTCAGAAAAGATGTTCCTTGATTAATTTCTCTATTTTGCATTTCACTAATGCAAATTATCTTCTGCTGTGCTTAACAAAAGAGCTTTTTAATAGATCCACGGCTGGACCAAACCTGACCATGTTCATCTCACTCAGATTTCAATGTAGTTACATTATTTTGAACTCTGAATACAGTTCACTGTTCGTTAAATATTTATTAGACTACTTGTGTGCAGCAGTGAAATTCAGCAAGTAATAACATGTTTGTAAAAACTTTTCACTGCTAACCAGTTAGCTCATACGTAACAAATGTCCCATGCAGAACAAGGACCATGTGAGAGACACCAGAGATTTCTTCTGTTCTTTGTGAGCCACAAATGTTATTCCACATTCTAGAACATAGAAAGAGTACGAATGTGACTCTGCATGCCGATGCTTATGGATATGAATTGTCTACTGAGAGTAAAACGTAGAAAGACTCAACTCAAAATTTCCTAAGATCTTCTCCCACTATGTGAAATCTACTTCCTACTGTGATACTTGATTTTAATACAAGCAAAATCTCACGCAGAGAGAACTGTTTATTTCTAGGTTATGTATACGGGTTCAGTGTTTCTTAACCTTCTACTATCTTAAACTTCAGTGAAGCCCCAATTTACAACAGGATCTTAACCCGAATGAGCAGCATTTCCAGAGAGAGAGTGATAAAAGGAATATTTTCATTTGTTCACAGAAAACTAGTTTTCATCTGGAAATAATTTTGTTTGGTTTACCACCTTTCTGCTCAGCTTTCCTCCCTGTATGCCACAGATCCAGACATATGAAAAAAATAGATTCAGATATATTGATTTTCCTTCTGATGGCTGTCTGTCATCACACAGGTGTGGGAATCTCCCACAGAGGCAAATGATTAAGTTTGCTGACAACTTCATGCTGTAGTTTTATTTTTATTTTATTTTCTCGCAAGCCAGGCCAGCTTAACCTGAGGGTGAGCAGAAAAGCTAGTGAAATGCAAAATATAAAGGTAATTAATTTGGCCTCTGACCAGGCACATAACCTTTGCTGGCTCTATGCTAGTTTGTGTTACACTATCTACTTGTGCCTTCCAGTCCCAGAAATCCTCTTGAAATGGAAAGGACCACTAGTATAGTGAGCTACTCTTCAGCATGAGCAAAAAGAAAACAACGGTCCTTCCAGGAGGAAGGGTTTATTAACAGCGTTGGCTTGTTAGTCTATCTGCACCATTTTGAAACAGGTAGAAAGGAAATTATATATTCAACACACATCTAACCCAGGGACATATTGCCAGTAGCTTTTCCAAAAAGTGTTACTGCTCAAATAAAGCTGATCTATGAGTCTCCCAGCCCAGAGAGTTTTACAATGCAGTCAGCATTTTCTCCTTTGTTCCCTTGATTGAGCAGCCATAGATTTAATATGGAGAGATTTAACCAGACAGCGTAAGAAGGAACATGAAACGTATGATTTAGGCTGGATGAGGGGAGAGCCGTAGATGTCATCTACCTTGACTTTAGCAAGGCTTTTGACACTGTTTCCCACAACATCCTCCTTAGGAAGCTGAGGAAGTATGGGCTAGATGAGGTGACAGCGAGGTGGATTGAGAGCTGGCTGTGTGACAGAACTCAGAGGGTTGTGATCAGCAGCACAGAGTCTAGTTGGAGGCCAGTAACCAGCGGTGTCCCCCAGGGGTCAATATTTGGTCCAATTTTGTTCAATATATTCATTAATAACCTGGATGAGGGGACAGAGTGTATCCTCAGCAAATTT
>VXBH01008014.1:567149-578356 GCA_013400035.1 Rynchops niger
TTTAAAAAGAAAAAAACAAAAAAAAAAAAAAAAAAAAAAAAAAAAAAAAAACCACCCAAAAAAACCCCTAAAACACCAACATACACCCACCCCAAACCCAAGAAATGACTGTTAAAACCAAAGTTTTACCAAAAAGACACAGCAACAGGATTGCCTTAATGCTATAGGAGGAGATCCGACCGTGGCCTCCTGTCTTTCCATCCCTCATTAACCCAAGCGTAAAATGAGAAAACCTCTTTAAGAACAACTTTACTGTAACAAAAAATATTTTATAGGTGCTCAGGTGACACGGGGTTGTGTCACGAAGAAGTGCAAGGCATGAAGTATAAAAGCAAACAAACCAGCCCCACTCTGCTCTCGTTTTTGCGGTGGTGGGTATTTGCAGTGAACTGGAAAGCTGTTGGAGCAGAAGTGTTACTTACTTGAATTCTAGAGCACCGTATTTGCTAACTAAGTAAAAAAAAGTAGGCAAAGTTTCACATGTTATCTCAGAACATATGAAAGTAAATCGATGCAAACAGGGGGAAAGAGGACTATCACATTGTGCAATCATAAGGCAAACTCAAGGGTGACAACTGAAAGGACAAGTCTATTAAAAAATAATAGTTTTCTACCACAAGATTTATGATTTATTTATACTGAAAACTGCAGAGTATAGAGGTTGGGGTTTTTTTTTCCTTTCTTTTGTTCTAAAAAAATATAAAAATTGTTCAATTGTTTTGGCATAAATTGCCTTCTGTTGGTTTTAAAAGATGAAAAGAATATATTTTTCCCTTAATTCACAGAAAGAAAATCCCTTCCTATCCATTGATACATGAGACACAAAGGAATGGAAGACTTATAAGGGTAAGAAGAAGTGTTTATCCAAAATACTTGTTTAAAAAAAGCAAACCGGTGTGCCTCTAACAGCACACCCATAACACTGAAAAAGCATAACCTCACAGAACAACTTGCTTTCCTGCCTTAGGTCTGCACAGGCTTCCAGAAACCAAAAAGCTCTGAAGTCTCCTGTCTGAGCAGCCTCACCACTGCCCAGACACATCCTATCCAAAGCTGGCACCCCACTACACCAAAAGAAGAAGGAAGAGGAACCCGTGTGTGCAGTCCATAGCACTGGCGGCAACTTTGAAAGAGTCCCTGGCATGAGGCAATAGGCACACGGAGGGAAGAACAGCTTGTTCGGTGCTTTGACTCACAAACCGCCCTCAAAATGGACATGCAGCTGGCCCCTGAGCATCAGGAAGGTATAACGACTGTTCCAAAACTCTTTTCCACTGAAATCTCTTCTCAGGAGAGAATAAATAGAGGCTGAAGTAATTCAGGGAAATGGATTTTCAGTGTTTAATCTTTTATTATCTAAACCTGAAGAGACTACAAGGGAAAGCAAGAACTTGGCCTTAGACAGTGCTCTTGTCAGGAATTCCTGTTAGCATGTCAAGGGAAAAGAATTTCTTTTCTTTTCTTTGTTGTCATAGGATTGATACCAATGCTCTGAGGAGATGTTGTGTGGACGAACAATGAAGTTAAAGATATTTAGGAATATTATATCAAGAGTGTTACAGGAACCAAAGAGAAAACACTTCATTGATAGAAGAGAAATGGAAGATTTACATGCTTTTAAGTAAGAGCACATCAAAGGTCACTGTATTTGATCATCACTTTATGCAGCTACCTATCACAGCAAGCTTTCCGCATCCATCGCAGGTACAGACACAAAGCAGGTTCTATCATAGTTTCCCTGGGTAAGGTCAGTCACTGACCCCAGATGATTTGCCACAAATGACTACATTTATTTGTTTACCTCCAAGTAAAAGCAATTTGCAGGAGTGTTACATTTATCCTCACATTTGAATATATAGATTAAAAAAAAAAAAAAAAGAGGCAGAAGACTTTGGTCTTGTTTCTTTTTCCTGAATGATATCTCACCCCAGTTGAGTTTAAACACAAGGCCATCCAATAGCCAGTGCTAAAGAAAATTGAAGTGTGATTAGAAAAAAAATCCAGAAAAAAAAAAAAAATCTGCAGTGTATCCTCTAGCCAAGGGGATTCTGCTTCATTATTCAAATGGCACATGGAAAATACAGATTGGGTCTGTGTAAGAATATGACTGTAAAGAGTGCAAACAGAAGGTCAGAAGAAATTTCAACAGTATATATTTGCAATCACTCGCTATATCTTTCTGTGGTGTCCAGTAACAAAGTCTGTACAAGTTTATCCGGGGATCTTGCTTGAACTTTATTTCTTGAGCATAACTGGAAGATGCAGTCCAGGAGCACTTCTGGATGCCCTCTACCCTCAGACAGTCCCCAGGATCAGACTAGACCTAATCTGAATTGCAGCTCCTCGAGTTACCCACCACGTGGACATCAGGTCTTCAGCATCAATTGATTTCCATTATGAAACCACTCGTATTGGTCCACACTGCTTGCCAATGTAGACATTCCTGGGGAGACACAAAACCATCCATGTACATCTGACCTGCAAAGATCACTGGATTTGAAGAACCATTACTTATCAGTTAGAGACAAGTTAAAAGTTGCTCTTGACAGAGGAACTGTGAAGACAT
Source organism: Rynchops niger (assembly GCA_013400035.1). Classification (NCBI taxonomy): domain Eukaryota; kingdom Metazoa; phylum Chordata; class Aves; order Charadriiformes; family Laridae; genus Rynchops; species Rynchops niger. The sequence continues at coordinate 569,716 of VXBH01008014.1, forward strand.
TTTGCAACAGAAATCTCCAAACTCTCTGCTCCAATTTTGCTAACGTTGTGTGTTCTGGCACTAAAAATTTCATTTGACCATGTAAGTTCACTATCATGTGTTAATTATATTTAGGAGGCAATGATTCAGTAACCTACTCAAATAGATTTACCTTCTGCCTGCAAGGCTCAATTCTTAATAACATAAGTAGAAAAAAACCCTGAGCTTCACTTCACTTGAATATTTTGACTTACATTTTGGTGTGTGGGAAGATTTTAACCAAGCAGCTGCTAATGTAGTAAATAATGAAAACAAAAGTGAAACATTAGTTATGGCTTGGTGATTAAATAAATACACTATAAAAAGAAAACAGATAAGCAGGGAAAGGCTTTCAAGAAGAAAGAGTTATCGTAAAACCACGCAAAAGATACTAGAAGCTAAAAGTCTGCATCAGAATACAGGGCCAAATTCTTAAAGTTTGCCCTGGTCTGAAAGGAAGGACTTTTTATATGGGAATTCAGTGCTGCTCAATGGAATATGCCTTGTGGAACATAATGCCTGTTCTTTAGTTTTATATCAGATTCATTTCTATGCTTTTTAGAAGTATTTATTTAATTAGTACATGTTACTGGTTACAAATGAGAAATTAATCTACTATAAAATGTAATAAAATAGGATATCCAGTTAAAGACTAAAAAAACCAATAAAATTTGGGATGTCAAGGACAAAACGGAAACCACTAGGAACTGGAATGACCTAAAGTAACAAAGAAACTATTTCGTTAACCTTGTGAATCACTTCACATCTTGTGGAAACTACAGAAATAATAAATACTTTTTTTTTTATCCCAAAAAATCTTTCAGCGAAGTGTCAGTTCAATGTGTGATAGATAACCTAGTGAAAAAAAAAAAAAAAAAAAAGAAGAAAAGGATCTCCGTCATCACATCTTCAGCAGAAGATAAAGAAGGAAAGGACCAGCTTCAGTAGAACCTCCTGCTACTACTTCAGATAGCTTTTCCCTGTTTGCATATCGTTGAGCTTTGTTTGTAGTGTAAGAACAAGAAACAGCAAGTTGCTTAAACTAAAGTCTTGTGGTGGGGAAGGGAAAGAAGTTGGTTACACTGCTGAAACATCTATGCATTCCATGTACAGTGAAGCCGAGTGCACATAAGGTTAAGGCTGTCGAGGGAGAACTCATTCTGACTTACTGATGTGCCCTGAGTTACAGCCAACAATTTTTTATCTGCTTTTCCAACAGAAGCTGAGCAGACAGGCAGCATTCACATGGGTATACTCTTCCTTCAGAGGCTTTGTCTGCATAGGAGTGGGAAGCACTGCTTGCTGCTCAGGTACCCAAGCCACGTTGTAATATTCACCTCCTATTCCTCATCAGCATTTTGAGCAGATTGCCAGCTGACTGTCAGCTGTGCTCCTGCTATCAACAGTGACTGACAAACATGGAAAGAAGGAGCATATACATCAGTACTTCAAAGGTCTACCTTCTCAGAGCACACAGCACACACCGACAGGCGACCCCAGAGCGTTGTTACCTTTCAGACAATGCATGGATAAGCGAATGATGCGCCCAAGCTAAGGCACTCCTACAATTATTTTGTAAAATGGTAATACGGCAGCATTTCTGGTTTGTGTTTGTAAAGACCATAGCTCGGAGGGGTACTAGTTCATGGTCCTCTAGAACCAATGAAAAAACATAGGCACTTCCACTTTGCAGCTCAGAAGTACCACTGAACACTTAGGCAAGACTAAAACACCTTTCTTGGTTTTTTTTTAATCCGTTTTTTAAAATACAGAAAATTCTTTTACTATTATCCATGTTTCATGTAGCCTTGTTTTGAAATAATAATGAAAATGGTGTTTAAGGCTTTACTTCAGAGTAAGACTAGGACAGTAAACCAGTACAAACGGATGCCACAGAAAGAAGCAAAACACATCAGGATACACACAGAGTCCCTTTTTAAACCCTCAAATCTTGTCATTTTCTTAAAGGAGAAAAACAATTAAGCATGTGCAGATTAATTTTATTTTAAAAGCCGTCATCTGTTTCTTTGTGAAGATGAACCTCAGAGTCCAAATCACCTGTTACAGGGATGCCCTCTAAATTGTTTTCCTCTTGGCTCTATCAAAACAATTGTATTATGCCAGTTACAGGCTTAATAAGGTATAGATGTCACGGGGGGAGGTAAGTAAAGCTGCTGATGGTTGTGTGCGTATTGCTTTTCAGTGAATAATAATTAAAGGCATCATTTGAACATTTGATCAAGCTGCAGTTCTGAGAGAGCTGATGGTGGATGGTGGTAGGTTTGGCATTTTCCCAATGGAGCTACTGGGAGGGCTCAGGGGCTGCGTGGCGCCCCTCATTGCCACGTAGTCCCTGGTAGTGCAAGAAGTCTCCCTCTAATTTTGCGAATTAGCAAACTGTGCAAAATACAGTTGTGATTTCCAGCAATAGAGACAGATCAAAAGGGAACCTGTTGTAAAACCTCTGATTCAGGAAAAAAAACCCAAAAAAAAACCCCCCAAAAAAACCAACCAAAAGGACACTGAAGTCAGGAAGGACAACATGGATATTTGCTACGTAACGAGTTTGGATCAATCTGAAACACTTCAGACCCTGATGTAATGCTTTGAGTGAAGAAGCCAGACAGCATTTTCAGTGTTGCTGAAGAGCATAGCATGAACTGAGAATAAAAGAAGTTAAACGTTCAGTTCCCTCCCCAAATAATGTCCTCCTTTTGCAGGCCTCGTGTTTAAAAAAAAACATTTGCATGAGTCCTTGTAGCAGAGGCAGCATCTTTGGCAGGGTATTCCACACACTTGCAGTTCTGTCTTCTGTGCCCTCCATCCCCTCCCAGGAGTGTGCACAAGCAATGCATTTGGAGGCTGCTAATCTTTGCTTGTATCCCTATCTGTTCCTAAATCTTCCCTATTTATTTTTGTCTTTCAGTGTAGATGAACTGCAGGAAACAAGGTCAACAGCCAATAACCAGCTACAGGCACACACCACAGGTGCACGGTGTGTCGAAGGGAATAGGTTCAAGAGCAACTATGGAGGTCCTAAGAGAGGAAGTGGCCTGATGCTTGGGGCAGCAAATCAAAAGTTACTGTGTCTAACTTCAGCACGTGTTTTTGTGATCGCCTCACTTTGCAAGGTACGTACACTGAGGAGGTACAACAGCAGTCAGACAAATAAGCCAAGCTGAAACAAAAAGCACACCTTCTATCATGGGTTAGCAGAAACCCAAGATGCAGAGAGGTACATCAGCCATGGCTCCAAGCAAGGGGAGATGCTTTTCGTATGGTCATGAAACTCTGAAGAACTAAAGACTGCAGATCTTCATGTCGATGCTGTTTTTCAGATGCACAGGCAGCTCTAGGAAATGCAAGAGAGCATCATGGTTTAACCTCAGCCAGCAGCTAGGGCCACACAGCCTCTCACTCACCCCCTCTCCCTCCTGAAGAAGGGTAGGGAGAAGGGGGAGAAAGAGAGAGGAAAGGGGGAAAAAAACCTTCATGTGTTGAGATAAAGACAGTTTAATAGAACAATAGTGGAAAAAGAAAACAAAAATAATAATAAGAACAACAACAACAATAATAATGGTAAAGCATATAGAAGACAAGTCACTCACCAGACAGTGCATTGGTTGCCCAGCCTGACCTGAGCAGTGATTGCGGATTCCTGCCACCTGGCAATATACTGATCATGATTATCTATGGTACAGAATATCCCATTGGCCATTCCATTACTCCTTCTCAGCTTCTACGGGAAGCTGAAAAAGGTCCTTAACCAGTGAAAACATCACTTAGCAACAACTAAACTGATATGAATTATTGACATTCCTTTCATACCAAATCTGAAAACGCAGCAATGACTTAGAATATTAACTCTGTCCCAGCTGAAACCAGGGCAGATAGATAGAAGTGGAAGAATGTCTTTTGCTACATTTGAATTACTTTTGTTCAAAAATATAAATCTCTGAGGAAAGTCAGAGGCTGTTCATGTGCTGTTGCCTGAAGGAAGGTGGTGAAGAGTTCATCGAAACTCCTACCGGGAAGCAGGCAGGATGTAAGACAGCACCACTGGGTAAGTAGCGATGGGAAGCCATGTTCTGTGCCAGGCCAACAGAGCTTTGAATTAGGGCTTTGGCTGCACCATGAGCTTGATGCAGCAGTTTGACAGTTCCAGCTGCAGCAAGGGAATCAGGGAAGGTGCAGAAAAGCAAGTACCTTTAATTAATCTAGTTAGCAGAGAAATATCTACACTGTCTCCCTATCTTGTTGGCCATACTCCTAACACACCACAGCAGAGGCAAGATGGCAAAGGCACTGCACACAGCTCCTGGAGGAACACATTACGGTATTTGGAGCTGCGTTTTCAAGCACTGTTGGTGAAATTCCTGGGGATGTTTGGGCTCCGGTCAACCAGTCCTGACTCATAGTCTTCTCTCCTTATTGGCAGGAGTATTCCTTGGCCCTACAACCTTAAGCACTGGTTAGGCAAAACTTTGTGCATTCTTTTCTTCCCTCTCCAGTGAAGCTTCAGCAGCAAACGTCTTTTTACAGAGGAAGGGGTTATAGACTTGAGGCTAGACTAGATCACACGGTCCTTGAAACCAACCATCTGTCTAAGAGGTAGCAGAATTTCCTCCTGCAGTGGGCAGAGTAGTTTCTAACCAGCTAAAGCATGTCTTTCTGTCTTCTTTAGAAACTTTTAAGTGAGAGGTATTCTACTTCCTCCTTTGTGCCTTTACTCCCAAGGCAAATTCCCCTTCACTTTACTTCTAACTTGAATTTTGTTTCAGCTGACAGCCTCTGAAATTTGAAATACTGGTTTTACCACCTAACATGCATTAGTCAATTTAAAATGCAATTACTGTTCTTGGTCATAAAGACAGAACCCTACTAAGGGTTCAAAATGTCAATAAAGAATGCTGATCATACCGATTTGTCATTGATCTTCTGGGATTTCCATCATGGCAAACTAATTCCTGAAGAAGTTTCTGCGATGTGTATAAACAAGCTATTAATCCACCTTCTTCATTTCTCACTCTCTTGTGTTGGCAGAGTGTTTGGGGGCCTTTGGGAAGTGCAAGGAAACAAATATCTAACTCTCCTTATAAGATCCTGTAATCAGAGAAAAGAACGTAGCTCAGACGCAAAACTCATTGATCTAGACATAAACTCTTCTAAGAGGATCTGCCATCTCTATCTTTCAGTTCTTTCTGCAGGACTGTTCCTCTTATGATGGTGCTCCTTTTAACCAAACCACTTAGCCGCTCTCCCCTTTGACCTACTCTGTTTAAGACTTTTTTCCTTGAGACTGTTTTTCGGCGCCTACAGTTTTTTGTGATTTTCTCTGCAGCAATCACTAGCTAAAAATGAAGCTCCCTGTAATGTCTATCACAAGAAATTCCTCAAAAAAAGCCAAGTAACTGCACAGTACCAGAGTCTCTCTATGGCAGATTTTCCTATGGCATTCCTCTTTCCAAATGCCCCAGTCAAATTGAAGCTTTCACATCCTTTTCTATACTAAAAGGTAGCATCTGCTTCAAGGCTGGATACAATATACTGTCACTGCTGAGCTTTCCCATAGTCTGCTAAACAGCAATGTGTTTTACTGTAGCTAGCCCAAGGTAGTGTCTTGCAAAAGGCACTAGGAGATTGGGAATGAGGAGGAGGGCTCAGATTAACACCATCAACGCTGAAAAGTTACTCAGTGAACAGCAATGTGTCTGTCTCCAGAACTCTGGTAACAGGAACAGATGCTAGTGAGCCTCAGATCACAAAAGAAGATTCGAAGATTGCCTTAAAGGCAGCATTTCAAACTGTCCATCACTGTGGGGACTTGGAAAAACTTTCACAGACCCTGATCATCTCTAGGCAACATGTCAAGGAAATTTGCCCACTTCACCACTTCTGCGGAACTTATGTGAAACTGTAATTTGCTTGGCTTAGCCTGATACTTGGACAGGCACACTGCCTCTGACTTAGAAGCAAGGAATAATTTTGACTGGAAAAGGTCTTTAAAATCATTGAGTCCAACTGGTAACACAGCACTGCCAAATGCACCACTAAACCAGGTCCATAAGCACTACAGCTAACATGTCTTTTAACTACCTCCAGGGACGGTGACTCAACCACTTCCCTGAGCAGCCTGTTCCAGTGGTTGACAACCCTTTCAGTGAAGAAATTTTTCCCTAATATCCAAACTAAACTTCACCTGGAGCAACTTGAGGCCATTTCCTCTTGTCCTATTGCTTGTTACTTGGGAGAAGATACCAACACCCACCTTGCTACAATCTCCTTTCAGGTGGTGGTTGTAAAGAATGATAAGGTCTTCCCTCAGCCTCCTCTTCTCCAGGCTGAACAACCCCAGCCCCCTCAGTCGTTCCTTATAAGGTTTGTCCTCCAGACCCCTCACCAGCTTCATTGGCCTTCTCCGGACCCGCTCCAGCACCTCAGTGTCTTTCTGGTAGTGAGGGGCCCAAAACAGGAGACGGTACTCAAGCCGCTGCCTCACCAGTGCTGAGTACAGGGGGATGATCACTTCCCTAGTCCTGCTGGTCACACTATTTCTCATACAAGCCAGGATGCTATTGGCTTTCTTGGCCACCTGGGCACACTGCTGGCTCATATTCAGCCAGCTGTCAACCAAAACCCCCAGGTCCTTTTCCTCTTCCCCAAGCCTGTAGTGCTGCGTGGGGTTGTTGTGACCCAAGTGCAGGACCCGGCAGTTGGCTTTGTTGAACCTCATACCACTGGCCTCGGACCATCGATCCAGCCTATCCAGATCCCTCTGTAGCACCTTCCTGCCCTCAGGCAGATCAACACTCCTGTCCAACTTGGTGTCATCTGCAAACTTACTGAGGGTGCACTTGATCCCCTCATCCAGATCATCATTCTTTATTGACCTATTTATTACCCAGATGCAAAATTCAACTAGTGAACCATGCAAAAATTACCCCTTTTCTTCCTAAAACCAACGTTCAGAACTGATTTCCATATAGGCGCAGCTGTCCCCTTTCTGGAAAGGACATCAAGTAGAAGCATAACACAGAATCCACAGGAGTCATAATTATTGCCATCTCCTTTTTTTTCCTGGTTTAATGGGATCACGGTGAGCAAACATTACACGTTGTCCAACAGCAAGTAGAATGACCACAGGCCTGAAGTGCAATCACACCTAGTAATTCCCAGGGAAGGCAAATGATTCATTTGTAACTAGTCATTCTTTTCAATTACAGGGTACTTTTCCCAGGAAGATGTTTTCTCACTGATCTTTCACCTGCAATGTGCCCTCCATTGCCCTGAGACATTCAGATACTCTAATACGCTGAACATTGTGAAAATAGCAATTACTGCATGTTGGGGCTGAAGAAAGCCTTGGACACAAGACGACATGCATGCCCCCAGACCAGTAAACATTTTCTTAATATACGATGTCATCTTCTATCAGCTTCTGTCATGTGACCTTTAAAGTTCATGATTGATTTATATAACTGTACTATAAAAAGAGAACTTCTAATTTGTGTTATCATTGTACTGTTGCCGAGTTACCTCTTTCTGTTGTGTATGTTGTTGCCTGTGCCAGCTTGTTAGATAAGATCTTTTTTAGAGTTTGCTGAAACTCAAGAAAATAAAAAAGGTATTTTACTGCTGAAGAGTCTTGTGATTACTGCAAATGCATACATATACCTGTTCCTCAAATAATTCACGCGTCCACCCAGTAGTAAGATCTGAAAGGGAAATATTGCAATAAAGAGAGCAGGATGTGAGCAAAGCCTAAAGCCAACAGGCAAAGGGAAAATGATCCTGGGATAAACATATTGTCATTTTGTGATACCTGAGGTAGATGCAGACTGGATGGATAAGCAGATACAGGCCAGGGCTCAAATGCTCAAATGAAGCTGCACAGCACGTCAGGTCAGGTCAGGATTTCTTACGGATGCATTATAGCCTGTGGCATTATCACCATAATCACTTCATAACTGTCCCCTGAGGGAAAGCAGATACTCTGATCTGAGATGTGTTACTTTAAAAGGAATAGCCACCAGCCTCTATTCTCTGCACGGCTCACTGGGGGACAGACAGACTTGAATACCAGGGGGAATTTTAAAGTTCTACCTGTTTTCCAAAGCCTTGTACATCCTAAAACTAAACTATGGAATAGGGGGTAGGAAGCAGAATAGGAAGCTGTAAGTAACCATGATCTGAACCACCTGTGCAAATTGGAGGAAAAGGAGCCTGGATTTTGAGATGGACACCATAACCATGCCAGGAAGTGCAACTGAACGTGAAAGGAAACATGCCAAACAGATTACTTTTCCTCCCTGCTGCCATTGTGCAGCACATTGAATCGGATCATAAAATTGCCATTTAACTCCCAGAGATTTGATAAACCTAACACTAGCACTCTACATTGCCTGACGAGCAGCTCAATTTACTGAACTTGAACCTTATTCACAAATCTCAGAGGCAAAAAGTTTCCACAGCACTTGCATAAATTATGACTGACTTATCACAATATTATTACTCTACTGTGTGGTAAATCCATTCTTTTCCTCTGCTCTCCCACAACAGGGTGCAGAGATAGCAACCTGTATCACAGTAGCTTCATAGAAAACTGAAAACCTTCCATTTTTTT